>JAVGWN010001132.1:0-12815 GCA_034552555.1 Semaprochilodus insignis | reverse complement strand
ACTCTGCTGAACTCCATGGGTCAGGAGATGTCCAAATGTAAGACGTCCGTCTGCCGCGGTCAGCCCAACCCCACGTACAAGGAGACGTTCGTGTTCCAGGTGGCGCTGTTCCAGCTTTCTGACGTCACCCTCATCCTCTCTGTTTACAACAAGCGGAGTATGAAGCGCAAGGAGATGATTGGCTGGATCTCTCTGGGCCTGAACAGCTCCGGGGAGGAGGAGCTAACGCACTGGACTCAGATGAAGGAGTCGAAAGGACAGCAGGTGTGTCGTTGGCACAGCCTTCTCGAGTCCTAGACCCCCCGGGAGAGCACGACGGAGGACCGGAGGTGAAGACAAGCGATGGAGAACAGCGGAAAACTAATCGCAGACCACGCCCACGCCCGACCCTCAGCTCACAGGAGCTGGCCCTCACAGCAGTGCATTATGGGAAGTGTAGTCTGGGTCAGTGTGACAGTGCACTGAGTGCGGTCAGGGAAATGGCTCTAGGGTTGGAAACTTCTTGCCTTTAACGGAACGACCACTTGGGGGGCGGGATTTGTATTTCTTTCATTCATTCATTCATTTATTTATTTATTTATTTATTTATTTATTTGGGGGTGGGGTTAATCTGTTTCTCGTGTAGCTTTAAAGCAATTCCAATGAGTGCGATTGATGGAAAGAGTAAGTGGATCAGTGATGGCATTAAGACGCCAGAGGTCCGTACGACCATGGCGTGTCGTTCAGCTCATGCAGAAACGAGAGAGAGAGAGAATAAGGGGTGTCAGTCTGGATGACGGTCTGCGTTCTGTGATTTCACCATAGAACATCTGAGACATCAAGCAGGGCATTTCCTCCTCTAACCTGCTAGCCGTCCACATTTGGCTTTTGAAGAGACTCATTGACTCATAAGCTTCTATTATTAGCGCCCTTTAAGTCATTGTGTTTTCACCAGGTGCAGGGCAAAGGCACAAGACTGCTGTCCATGGTAGGCGACCGTGAGCTTCATACGCGGCAGATCAAGCTTGTAACGTTCTTCTTGTTCAGCATTCACTCACAGTCATTCCTCACTCATATAACCTAACGACTGATCATTGTGCTTCTTTCCCATACACATGTAGCTCACACATAACGTAGGCCTGAACAGAAGCAGGTTTGATGGGTAGTTTGTCCCATGATGTTAACCCTGAGGTTGCTAATTAGTGGTCACCTGTCTTATAGGTATGCCTAATTGCCCATCGCACCTTATATGACCAGTTGGTGTTGACTGAACATGGTGGAACAGAGACTGACTGTTGTCTTATGCCCTCTACATCTTGTACTCTACAGCTCCAGCCAGGGATGCAGGGATAAGTAACACCTTGACGATGCAGATAGTCCTGTGCAGAGGTTTGGACACCCCCAGTCAAAATGACACTTTTAGCTGATTTGATGATGAGTTTAACATGTATTGGAAAGCTAAAGGCTAACATATGAACTGTGTGCATCGGGCCACATTGAGGGTTTATATCTAGTGTGTTCAGTTCAGCAACCTAAATAGTAACTGGAGAGATTAACTGATCAGTGGGGCCAATACCCATCGGTATAATTGACCGATAGCCGATACCGACGGGGCTGGACTGTTAAGCTGCGATCACATATTTGTGATGAAATGTTATGAAATGTTATTCCATGTATGTGGCCGATGACAGCATGAAGCCTAAATTTCATGCAGGTGGAGTTGATGGGTATGGGTAACTAGGGCGATGACGCAGCTTGAGGTCATCTAGATGCTGATCACATGATTACGACACACCTCAGAGAAGAACACAGGTAGGGAGCCTGGTTATTCCAGGGTCTGCATCTCCGGTAATGCCGTGTTATGATGTTCTCTCTCGATTTCCGCCAGGGCAAGCATCTCAGCACGGTTGTCTGAGGTGTTCCTAATTCATGTACAGATTAGTGAGATTCCGAGGTCTGTATCTCCGGTTCACTGAAGGCTAGGGATGGGATCCAGGGCTCATTGGAAAGGGCACATCACACATTACACGACAGAGATTTCTGAAGCCAGATTTTGTAGCCGCTCATTGCTAGTTGTCATCAACAGTAAGTCAACATTGGCACGACTTTCCTGACTTAACCCTCGACTTTAAACATTCCGAAGTGCGGCCCATAGTAATAACGTAAAGCTGACTCTGCTGAACTCCATGGGTCAGGAGATGTCCAAATGTAAGACGTCTGTCTGCCGCGGTCAGCCCAACCCCAAGGAGACGTTCGTGTTCCAGATGGCGCTGTTCCAGCTTTCTGACGTCACCCTCATCCTCTCTGTTTACAACAAGCGGAGTATGAAGTGCAAGAAGATGATTGGCTGGATCTCTCTGGGCCTGAACAGCTCCGGGGAGGAGGCGCTAACGCACTGGACTCGGTGAATGAAGGAGTCGAAAGGACAGCAGGTGTGTCGCTGGCGCAGCCTTCTCAAGGCATAGACACCCCGGAAGAGTGCGACGGAGGACCGGAGGTGAAGACGAGCGATGGAGAACAGCGGAAAACTAATAACACAATGTCTGTGCTTTTCACAAGGATCTATGTAGGACTGGAATCAGCCGAGCTCACACAGACATGGCGCTGCAAGGCATAGGTAGGCCTGTATGGTAGGTGTCCCCCAGTGTTAAAGTCTTGTTGTTGACTGCCACATTTTATTTGTCCAGTTCCCATAAATAACAGGCTCTAATGACGGCTTTCATGCTGGGAAAGGCAAATGTGCTTGCACCAGGACTTCTCACTGCCCCGGGTCCAATTTCCACAAGCCATTGTTTGCAGAAAGATGGTTGAGCTCTCCTGGTTAATGATGATTTATGACGCTGTGATGGTTTGTGGAAAGTCTGCTTTATTCAGAGTCTCCTCTGTTCGGTTAGCTCCTTTATTCTGTAATTTACGGACTCGCCCATGTGCCGGGGAGCACTTTATGGTTTGTGCACGATGTGCATGTACCCGCAGACCGCGTGGCTTTTCCCCTCAGGCCTTCCTTCTGCATATTTCCAAAAACACGGCCTTCCCTTTTCCACACCAGCGGCGTTCTCTCTCCGTCCACAAGAGCACACACAAACAACTTGGAAGCGGTCATAGCAGCTCAGGAGGACGCGGCGATGCATCATTCTCCGCCTTAAAGAGATCATGCGGAGGTAACCGCGCAGCGGCTGTACGACTGTAAAGAACATGAAGGTAAAGAAGAGGGGATTCGAACGTGTGGTCTGATGTGCAATGATGACGTGAAGCTCACCAAAGTAAACCGGACAGAAACAGTCTTGATTATTAGACGTCAGAGTTGTAAAGCATGCAACAGCGAAACAGCAGCCAGCAACCAGCATGCACGAGCTGACCGCATGACGCCACTTCACACAGGCTCCCGAGTGGCACAACCGCCTACCATAGAGTAGAGTATGAGTCAAGACCCTGGCGATGCTACAGCCATCTGTCACCAGCGGTCAAAGAGAGTCCTCTCTCTCTCTCTGTGGGAGGGTAGGATGGATGGTCCTCCCTCTCACTCAACACAGTGTCGCCAACACGGGTGCCTGGTAGCTGGTGCAACGGAATTAGCAGTTAGTGTTCTCCTCCAAGCGTGTTGAGCTGTACACTGATGTTGCCTGACGTAGTGGAAGCATGTGCTAGCCATTCACCCTCCCAGTCAGACGGCTTCTGGTCCAGACGTGGTTGTAATGAGAATTCATGTCTAGCCACAATTTGTTAAAGTTGGTTTTGGGTTGTGGTGAATCTTCAGGACAGGAGTACGGCCTTCTAATCCCACTAATAGCCGAAGTCAGTGCTCTTTAATGTTCAAAGTGTATAAAAACCTGTTAGTTGAGCTAGCATTAAGCTAGCGTTAGCTAACAGAGCGGTTTGTTTTACTTTGTGATGATGTCTATTTTTACTGCATCATCATGCTTAATTGGAGTTTGTAAGGAAATGAAAATCTTAATATTTAGCCCAGTGTTTAGGTGGTGTTGTTAAAAGATCATGTTTTAGATCAAAATAAAGTCAAATAAAAACAGAATTCTAAGAAAACTTAAATCCGCATGCAGACAGGAAGCCAAATCACAGATGGTAATGCTGTTTTACTAACAATAATAATAGAATAAACAATAGAAAAGAACTGCTAACGTGTAGCTACGTATCGTCACCGTCAGAACAAAACCTCGTGTCTCCACATTGGCAACATTGGCAAATTGGAGTTTTCCAATTAAAACAGTAGACGGTTTTTACGTGACGGGACCATATGATTATTTGCTACACGTGTGCTTAATTGACCAGGAAAACTGAGCAGGTTCAGGCTGTGCAGCACGTGTACATGGATTCCTTGAGGGAGAATATTCCANTTAGTGTAAGCGCAGGGGTTAGTGTAAACGTGGGGGGTTGGTGTAAATGTAGGAGTTATGTGTTTAGTGTAAACATAGGGGTTAGGGGTTTAGTGTAAATGTAGGGGTTTAGTGTAAACATAGGGGTTGGGGGGTTTAGTGCAAACATAGGGGTTAGGGGTTTAGTGTAAACTTTAGGGTTAGTGTAAATGGAGAGGTTAGGGGTTTAGTGTAAATGGAGAGGTTAGGGGTTTAGTGTAAACGTAAGGGTTAGTGGAAATGGAGAGGTTAGGGGTTTAGTGTAAACGTAGGGGTTAGTCCAAACGTAGGGGTTAGGGGGTTAGTGCAAACGTAGGGGTTAAGGGTTTAGTGTAAATGGAGAGGTTAGGGGTTTAGTGTAAACGGAGAGGTTAGGGGTTTAGTGTAAACGGAGAGGTTAGGGGTTTAGTGTATACGTAAGGGTTAGTGTAAATGGAGAGGTTAGGGGTTTAGTCCAAGTTTAGTACACAACTATAACTGACAAATAAAATAGGATGGTTTATTTGGGAATGTTGGGAATACGTGTGTAAATCCTGTGTAAACGTGATTTGCTCCACATTGATTTCAAGCCTCGTCCCACAACATCCTCGTTATTGTTCTGTTCCAGCGGGCAGCACACCTGAGCCAGGTGCAGTCCTCTGTCTTTGACTCAGCAGAAACACAGTTTACAGTTTTCCGTAGTTGGCAGTTTTGCTGATGACCTGACTGGGTTGTGTTTGCTGCTTCTGTGAAACAGAACTGCAGTCCAGCAGGATTTAGAAGCTACAGTCTTTCACTGCTGTGAAAACGTCTACTGTTCATTCCGGTGCTCATTCGCTCGGTGCTGTGCAGCATCTGGACGTCCTCACGTCCGTTTAGTCAGAAAAAGCTAATATTGCTAACAGTAAACTAAAGCAAGCAGCTAACAGTTAGCATCCTGCACATAACGTGATGCAGATCTGACCAAGGAACAGTTCATTCTGAAACCGCTACAATGATCAAAGGCGATATCACAAGTTGGGATTATACAAAAGACACCATGAAAACTGGGTGAAGGGTGAAGCAGGAAAAGCTAATGTTGTTAACAGTAAGTGAAACCGAATACCCACTAATTAGCATTATGCTAATAAACCATGCACAGTTGTCAAAAGAACAGTTCAGTCTGGAATGCTACAAATGATAGAAAGTGAATAGCCACTAATTAGCATTATGCAAATTGCTTAATCAAAAAATTATTAAGGAATGGTTCAGTCAGTAAAAGGTTGATGTTGCTAACAGTAAGTGGCTCAAAGCTAGTAGCCACCGACTGGCATGATGTCATTTGCATAATGCTTATGCATGGATGTCTGACCTACAGTACACCATGAAGATAGCTCCCCCTGTACACTAGAACGTCTGACTGGAGTAGAACACCATCCGGGGATCTCCAGTACACCATGAAGATAGCTCCCCCTGTACACTAGAACATCTGACTGGAGTAGAACACCATCCGAGTATCTCCAGTACACCATGAAGATAGCTCCCCCTGTACACTAGAACATCTGTCTGGAGTAGAACACCATCCGGGTATCTCCAGTACACTACAGATCTTAAATTTCGTCACATACTACATACTACTTTTTGGTAGATTTAGTACGTGAGTGGAATGTAGTATACTGAGTACAGTCAATGCTTGCCATGTGTCCACAAGGAACAGGGATGCAGTCTCACTTCCTGTTCTAAAATAAAGGGGCTAAATTATGGACCCACCTACAAATTAAAACACTAAAACTGTTTAGGTAATGACCTGGGACAAATCGGCTGAAGGAACCAGCTAATGTTGCTAAAGCTAAAGCAGCAGTGAAGTGGACATCCATGCATTAGCACTACGCAAATGACATTATGTCAGTCGGTGCCTACTAGCTTTGAGCCGCTGTTAGGCACGCTAGCGTGTGTGGTTAAGCTCTTCCTCTGAGTCAGTGGTTTAGTCAGTGTCTCCGTTAGCCTGCTGTCCGTGTGTTTAGCATGTAAACAGCTTACGCCAGAAGGCCCATGAAAGTTTAACTCGCTTCCCGGAGGAACGGAGCTGCTGTCAGAAAGAGAACGGCCTCCGGCGACAGCTGATGATTATTTCATACCCAGCGTCCTGCGCTAAATCATTACCGAGAGAAAGAGGAGAGTGAAGCAGTGGGAGAGCGAGCAGTTTCAACCACTCAGAAATGATCAGACACGTTTGGTGTCTGAAGTTTAGCACCGGAGCTACAAGGCTAACAATGTTGCTAACAAGTTACTGAAGGTTTCACCACACCGATACAGTCTGTGAGAGGGATGCTAATGTGTTTAGCCATGCTAGTGTATTGTAGTCTATGATTATAGATAGAAGCGGATCATACAGCTAATCGGGGCAGAATAAGGCGACGTTCACACAATCCATAATGGATATTTCGGATGGTTGGGATGAAGTTTGGGAATGTATCGGAACCCTGACATGATCCGTATCCACAAACCCAACTAAATAACGTCACATGAATTAACCGCATGCTTCATAAGGAACAACAAAAGAACTAACTAGCTGGACAACTAGCAGCACATTATCACACAGGCCTTTTCCACCAACGGGTTCTGTTCCAGTTTGTGCACCTAATTTTGAGCTGTGGTTCTGGGTATGCACCAGGTTCTTTTGGAACCAAGGAACGTCAAAGGATAAGTCGTCAACGTCAACAGAGGGCGCTGCACAGCGGTAGTAGATAGTAGTACCGAGATGGCAGAGCGTATAGATTCCCTGCGAGCGTTTGAGCTGTTGTTCCAGATGTTTGTTTGTTTATATCCGGAAAGCAGCACGGATCAACTACTGGAGATAAGAAGACGTAGAAGACGTTCTCCAGCAGACCACTGGGTGGCGCCATTGCTGCCTTCTCTTTCCTCAACAACTGACACGCCCACTGATGCCATCACGGTACGTGCTTAAGAACCTACTATTCTTTGGTTCCACCTGGGAATTAACTTTTTGGGTTCTGGACCTTTGCATATTGTTGGTGGAAATGAGCCAAAGGGTACTAAATGATGTGCGCAGACCGGAACAGGGCCGATTCCACGTTGGTGATGTTAGATCTGTAGATACTGGTGTTCTGCACACACCTTCCGCAAGATTCAGTTACTCTGCTTCTAAACTGTGGAACCCGGTTCCAGCTTTTACTAGACCGACTCTTTAATACACACCTGTAATCAGCTCTCTTTAAACCCCACCTCTTTTTGGCTCTTTGATCTGTGTTATTGGCTACCTGCACTGTACACTTTATATATCTTATACTGTTTACAACCACATACTTAACCTCACACTTGCTACCTCAACACGCTGTACTCAACCCTACCTCTACACTTACACTAAGCTGTTTTTGCCTCCTGCATATGCTAACTCCAGTCCTAGTATTCCATTCTGACGTACAGATACGGCTCTTACACACTTTGCACACGTCCTCCTGTTACTGATTACACACACATCGTTTTTGTCTATTTGTCTTTGCACTGTACACTATATATACAGCTCTGGAAAAAAATTGAAGAGCCCACCTCAAAGTGATCAGTTCCTCTAGTTGTACAGGTTCTGGGTTTGTGTTGGACCAAAATGAGCAGTTCTGTTTGATTCTATACACTACTGGAAACACGTCCCCCAAATTCCAGATCAAATATTGTATTTAGATCTGTTTATTTAGAAAATCACTAATGACCCTCCAGAAGCCTGTTTTTAGAACCATGCTCGCTGTGCGTTTCACCCCAGCCACCGCTCGCCAGTCTCTCTGTAGGTCACTTGAGGTCATCTTACGGTGGTTAAGGGACATTGGAATGAGGTGGCGCTCATCACAGTCAGTAGAGAGTGGTTTTGGCCCTCTGCCAGTCTGTAGCTGTGTTGTCCTGTGTGTTTGCTGCTTGACCTTGTTCTTATGAACCGGACGCTCACTGTATCTGCCAGTAAAGCTAGAACCCAACCTTCTGTTCCTCACTAAGAACCTGCTGTACATGTGGAGATGCTGATTTAAGAAGAAACTGGAGTGGGCACGTATTTAGTTCCAGAGCTGTGTATATATTCTTATAACTGCACTGGCGGAGGAGCCTGACTGTGTTTCGTTATACTGTACAACCCTGTACTGGTTAATGACAATAAAGTTGAATGGAATTGAACTGAATTGAATTGAATGATCACTGAAATGATTACTAATCAAAATCACATAAAATCACATTTTTAAAACTAAATTTGTGAAAGAGCTGCTGACTTTGGCATTGCACCATGAAGGTCACATGGGGTCTTCTTTATGATGCAATACCCTGACCCTTCAGCAAAAGCCTGTCAAAATAAAAGTCCTTTGTTTTTGGTGGCGCTGCCCGACATTTGAGGAAGTAACTTATGGACAGTTTTTCTGTGAGTTGCGAACTTTAAAGTCACATTATTCTGTATCACGGTTTTTAATTTTAATAATTTAACATAAAAACATAAACTGTTTTATTTAAAGTTTTATTACTAAATTACCTTTTTCGATAATTTACTTAATCAACATACATGTTTGGACGGTTGGGCCACTGGACATTTTTAGACTCTTGGAGGCCAGCAGAAGCTAAAATGAATCTTAGAATTCTAAATTAATTACTTTAAGATTCTATATTAATTACTAAATTAATTCTAAAATTAATTTTATATAGATTTCACATGTCATAGAAAGCATTGCTGAATACTTTGATGTATGTCATTTATTTATTAAATGATTTGTTGCATTATTAATGGACTTGAACACAATAATTGCATGTCCTATCAGTGACCCAGCTACTTTAGCTTTATAGCTCCAGTCCTGGAACTGAAGGAGGACCTTCGGGCACCAAACCTCCCAGCTGATGGGGTGAGTTGTGGGGGGTTGGGGACCGTGAATGATGTATGTATGTGTTTGTTTGTTTGTTTGTTTGGAACTGTTCCTTTAAATCAGTGAGTTTTCCCATCATTTGACATCCGAATGTCCTTCCCTGGAGTGGGAGATGTGAGTGGACAGCAGTGCACTGTCACTGCGGGGCCAAAAGATGGAGCCAGAATTACTGACCGTCCTACAGGACATGCAAACATGCACTGAACACAGGCGCTGTCGGACCCTCTTAGTGTACCGGGCCCACTTAGTCTAATTTAAAGTGGTCCGACTTTATACTAGTGATTAAAGAGTAACACCCTCTGCTGACTTCAGAGGAATCTCCCAGCGATAGACCCAATTAACATGATTTATCACTTTCCCCAGACGCAGTCCATCAGCCGAGATATGTTTGATATCTGATCGCTTCTCTGGTTTACAGCGGCAGATGCTAGGCTAACATTGCTAACAGATGCTGGGCTTGGATTGTCACCAAACTCCATAAATACAGGCCCTAAAGCGTCTCTGGACCTGCTCAAACCACACGCAGATCTTCACTTGTTTCACAGAGACACACTGATGTGGTCTAGAGCACCGTATGACTCACTACAGATTACAGACACAACAGCAAACTCGGCATCGTCAGACGTCGCCAGTGACCAGAACCGCCTGTACCTCCCGATATGCATGACCTGCTGGCGTTTTCACTCCTTTCCTGGTTCAGAAAATGTTACCTTCATGGTACGTGTCCGATAAGTGGGCCGGATCTCCCTGCTCACCACTGGCGCCGAGCATATCTGGGCTAGAGAGACTCGTGGGTCCCACCCCTGTAAGGCTCAGGACTGAAGTTCAATATCATCAGGCGGTTAACTGACCCAGTGCATGCAGGATCAGGACAACCTGCAAATTAATAAATGGTCTAACAACAATCACACAATAATTAGCATGCATAATTAACATAACAGCTAAGTAATCAATTAGAAAGTACAGTGCTGTGAAAAAGTATTTGCCCCCTTACAGATTTCTTTTGTTTTTGGACGTTTGCCACATTTAATATTATCTGAATCTCAGACGAAGATAACCGGAGTAAATACAAAACGCAGTTTTTCAGTGATGATTTCATTTATTAAGGGGAAGAAAGCTATCCAGACCGACCTGGCCCTATGTAAAAAAGTAATTGCCCCCTTTAACCTAATAACTGATTGTGCCATCCTTTGGCGGCAACAATTGCAACTGACCGTTTGCGATAACTGGCAGTGAGTCATTCACGTCTCTGTGGAGGAATTTTGGCCCGCTCTTCCTCGCAGAACTGTTTTACTTCAGCCACACTGGAGGGTTTCCGAGCATGAACGGCCTGTTTAAGGTCATGCCACAGCATCTCCGTCGGGTTTAAGTCTGGACTTTGACTAGGCCACTCCAAAACCTTCATTTCAGTTTTTCTGGAGTCATTCAGAGGTGGACTTGCTGGTGTGCTTTGGATCATTGTCCTGCTGCAGAACCCAAGTACGCTTGAGCTTAAGGACACAAGCTGATGGCCGGACAATCTCCTCCAGGATTTTCTGGTAGACAGCAGAATTCACGGTTCCATCAATTACCGGAAGTCGTCCAGGTCAGACCATCACACTACCACCACCATGTTTGACTGTCGGTATGATGATATTTTTCTGAAATGCCGTGTTCATTTTACGCCAGATGTAACGGGACACACACCTTCTAAACAGTTTCACTCTTATCTCGTCGGTCCACAGAATATTTTCCCAAAAGTCTTGGGGATCATCAACAAGGGGGCAAATACTTTTTCACAGCACTGTAATAAACGCGTTCTAAAGAGTGGTGATGCGGCCGATCGTGTGATCGACACGTGAACTCCATTGTTTGGCACTAATACAGTGTCAAATCCTGGATGTAACTTACCATGGTACGGGACTGCAGGAAGGAGCGGGCCCCGACGTCTATGCTGCGGGTGGGAGCGAGATCAAAAGCTAATTCCGGCACAGGCCTCTAATCTGGGGCACTGAACACTCCGTCTGCTGCCGCACACAATCTTAGAATGAGACTGAAACACAGACCCATGCTATTTATGTGTAATGAGGGGGTTGAGGCAGGTTGCAAGTGCTGAGTGGGTTTATTTGGGGCTTTCCAATGCACACAGTCCCGATAACAAGCAGGGGTCATAACACAGGCCGGCCACAACAGAGACATCCACAAACCAGAGCCCAGAAATCGGAAAACCAGGAAACAGGACAAGGAACAGAAACACGGGCAAGACAAGCCAACAGAAGTACAGCCCTGAACACAGAGACTTAGCAACTAACATAGCACACAGAGGGGTAAGAAGCAGTTCTAATGAGTCCAGGTGTGAGCAGGGGGTGGAGCCAGAGAGAAGCCAGCGCATGTCAGAAGCCATGTGCAGTACCACCTAGGTCCAGAAGGGGGCATGTAGTATATGACATTATGCTATTGTAATTATCCGAATGTGTCAGTCATCCAGACAGGCTCAATCTCACTAGCAAGCTAGCTGGCTTAGCAAGTAACCTACAAGCTCTGTATCTTCCGGCTCGAATCGAGCATCATCCGTCCCGATCTTAACGGTCAGCAGTTCTGTAGAAGAGCAGATATTACCGTCATCGTTATGGAGATAGAATAAGAGTAGAGACTGTAGTGTCTGTGGTGTTCTGCTCTCTACTGTCGGAGAAACATATACAGGCCTGTCCAGGCGTGCCGGCAAAACGTAGTGCTGCAAAAGCTGAAACCGAGACAAACAGCCCAATCAAACCGCCATGCAGCGCAGCAGAGCTCTCCACTGAAGTGAACAGCATGTAGCGAGGCGACCGGTGGTCTTCCAGGTGGTTGTTAGGAGGCCCAGTTTCTCAGAAGCTTTCAGGGGGTTTCCCAACTTTTGACTGTGAGTATCGGAATGCCCCAAATAAACCCACTCAGCACTTGCAACCTGCCTCAACCCCTCAACTCCTCTTCAGTGCTGTGTGCGTGTGTGTGTGTGAGTGACCGTCACAGAGAGGACAAATAGATACACAACAAAGTGAAACACTGGAGTAAATTAGTTTAGTGGTGGGGTGGGGAACTCTAGTGGTGGAGAGCCAGGTTCCTGCGCAGTCTGGTGGGTTTCCTTCTCAAGCACACTTGATCAGCTCATTAGCAGGTTTGCTGGAGCACCAACTCTGGCCCTCGATTCCACACGCCTGGTTTAGTGTAACCACTCTTCGTTCCAGCTTCCGTTCTTCCCAGGAGACTCACTTTCAGTTCCTCACAGAGACACACATCCAAAGTTCTGTCTTAGCAGCTGGTTCAGCATTTTCAGCTAACACATTCAGTGGTGTTGAGGTTCTGGACTCTGGGGTGGTCAGTCCATTGTTCTGAGAACACCAGCAGCTTCTTTGTTGGATGTGTGTGAAGTTCTCAGTGAGGAGCTTCTTGAACAGCTACACCTCCTTTCAGACCTCCATAGTGTTGAGGAGTCTTCTCACAGTGGAAGAAGGATGGACAGGAACACCTGAGGATGTTCTCAGATCTGAAGCAGGAGTGGAGTTTGATGTTCTCCTCTCTCAGAGATCAAAGTGCTGAGGGGGACTGTGCGGGTGTGTCTACCAGGTCTTCCAGGTGG
>JAVGWN010001131.1:0-12815 GCA_034552555.1 Semaprochilodus insignis | reverse complement strand
GCCATATTGGATTTGCAGCTCTCTGGGATGACCAAACTGAAAAATCATAGAATTCAAACAGAAAAAAATATTTATATAAATATAATTATTATACAATTATTTAGTAAATATTCAGAGGGTGGTTCAACCAAAGGCCTGGTAGGTTCGGCCGGTTCTCCACAGTTCAAACAACAGCTGGAACAAATCCAGGCAATAATACGAGAACACTGAGGGTCTGTAGGTGAGGACTTAAACACATAGAACAGAGCTACAGATCACCCATGAAGCTTTAAGGTTTAATGGAGACATACACACACACACACACACACACACACACACACACACACACACACACACACACACACTCCTTGGCCAACACCTGCATTTCAGATAATGACAAAAGTGCGCTCATGTTTTCCACTTGCACCTTGTGGATTCTCTGTGGTCATTCTTGCTTCACTCAAAAAGATACCCAGCTACTCTGTACTAGTCCATATACTTATATGCATGTGTATATATATATATAAAAGCTCCCTGGATAAAACCAGAGTCCTCTCTGTGATGTTCTGGGAGTGTTTTAATTATGTGGAAATGGCTTCTTTGGTTGAGGTGACAGTAGATTTGAACCACAGTGCCTACACTGAGCTGCTGGACAACCAGGTTTTGCTTTACACTCATCATCTTACCGAGGAGCATAACATTCCTATCCCTGTATTCCAAGATGACAGTTCTTATTGTTCACAGGGGTGCAAATGTGACTGACTGGCATGATGAACATTCAGGAGCATTCTCGGATCTGGACTGGCCAACACAATGCCCAGATTTGAATCCTTGTGGAAATCTGTGGGATTACCTGGAACAACCTGTGTAACGCCAGGAAAGGCATCCACCAAATCTGGACCAACTGACCAATTCTTTGATGGAAGAGTCTGAACATTGATGTGGCCTACATCCAGTAACTTGTCCAGTCCCTGCCAAATCCAATCACAGCTGTTATTGGTGCTCGTGGAGGTATTACACACTATTAGGTACGTTTTAGTCACAGTTTTTGTCCAGTGAGCCTATTACATGTGGTCAAAACACATATTTGGATGGTTGTTGAAATGAAATGAAATAAACACAAACCTCTACAGGAGTTTTGTTTTGTTATGTTTTTTTGCTTTGTTTTCAAAATAATATTTGGCTAATTTAAATTGAAATAATTAAAATTATTTTTTTTTATAATTTAAATTAAAACCTAACTGCAGCATTTGCAACAGCTTGGACACCCAACTAAGTAAGCACACCTTGCAAATGCTTCTGAGTTATCTAGATATTGTTTTTCATATTTCAGATATTGGCCTTTGTGATGAGGTCGCAAGTAAGGTTTCTTTCAAACTACTCTTCCTTCCATACACATCATATTTGTGTAAACAAACACTGCACAGTAGAACAGTTCACCACAAATCCTGCATCAGCCCAATTTTGCAGGTCCTTTGCTGCCACATGGGGGTTTTGCTTTGCATTTCCAGCCAGCATATGAGCAGTTCTAAGAGTTATTTTACCCCATGTTAGCCCTAACTTTGAAGAGTCACAGAACTTACTATGCTCTATTATGCTCTATATCTGTTGACATTCCTAATGACAATTCCTGACCTGCCTGAAACATACCTAATAGCATGTAATACCTCCACAAGCATGAATAACAGCTGTCACTTGATTTGGCTTGGATTTGGCCACTCTTGCATCAAAGAATTGCGCATTTGGGCCAGATTTGGTGGATGACTTTCCTGGCACAATTCCAAAGAGAATTCCCTGTAGACTGGGATTTTAGCCACTGCTGGTAGACCCGTATGACTGTACGCTTCCATACACCTGCAGATTCAGCTACTTCCTTCACACTATGGTCTTTGGCACGCCCAAATGCAGTCACTCCTTTTAGCCAATCATTAACATCTGCTTTGGAGCCATTTTCACACATGGAATGAGACATTCACCACACTGTACCACCTCTTCTCAAACTATGAATCCCCTCACTCACGCCCGCTATTATTTATAGCCCCATCATCCTCGTGCAGCGCCATCTGCAGGAGCCTTAATTTATCACCAACTTAAACAAGCATGGTGACTCATATGAAGCTCATATTGTCCATATGGCTCCACTGCTGAAATTGACATTGTATCGTTTACACTTAGCTTGTATATATACATATCCCATAGAAATTCTTTGCCAGTAGAATGGGACGCACATCAGCAGCCGCGGATGAACCTAAGGTCACCAGGCCCAATGCCAAGTGTTGGCTAGGGGGGTTATTTTATGGTGTGGACCCGTTAAACTGTTCTTTGAAGTGATGGACCAACACCTGATGAGTTGGGAGTGGTGTTTTAATGATTTAGGCATAAACCATCCAACATCGAGACCTCAGCAATACGTCTCAATCAAATCCTCATGACAACATTCCAACATCTAGCACAGAGCCTTCCCATGAAAAGCAGAGGCTGTTAAGACACTGGTAATTGAATGCATCTAAAACATGAGGAACTATGTCTGGATATAGATTATCCACATAAAAGCATAGATGTAAATGCACCCAAGACACGTTTAGAACAGATGACTTAACCCAGTTCAGGAGGTGGTGCAAATGCACCTCCCAATACTGTGATAGTGCCTCCCTCTGCTGTTCTGCATTAGTGGAAAACAATGGCCAATTGAGAGCCAGTTGATTCCACTTAGCCGAGATTAATTCATCCTTTTTGATCCCGAACAAGCTCCAATAAGGTTTGGTTAATCTGTGCTTCACCTCCTTTTTATTCTCTGGGTTTTTAATGCAGGTGCCCCATGACCATAATCAATAATAAAGGAGGCTAATTATTCTTATAATACCTAATTATTTGAAATAGGCCTAATAAGACCCATGATTTCAGAAGAAACACTGGATAAGCAAGTGAATGACTGAACACACAGGCCAAGTGTTTGCTATTGCACATATTACACCGAGTACATCAAAGCCAAAGCCTTGTCAAGAGCATTTACTGTATGATCCTAAAACACGCACACGCAGACATAATCACTTGCCACTTGATTTTCTTCAGGCTGCTTTCATCAGTCTCCCTTTCTCCATACATTTCTATCTATTTCCTTTGGTTTCATCCTTCACCACCCCCCCACCCCCATTACTCTGATTTGATGTAACTATGGACATTAATATTTAAAGACCTTCACAATTTGCTGTAAAAGCTTTTTTAGTTTAATGAGACTCTTATTATTTAAAGGAAAACTATTTTTTTAGGAAGAGATGGCAAGAAATGCACGTGAACCCACAGCTGGAGGTAATTAGACTACGCCACTTTTCTTCACCATCAGCTGGTTTCAGCTCATATCTCATACAGCAGAAAGGAAAAATTCCCCACTTCAAGCTAAGCTACGTTCAACTGCTACACTCTTTTGTCTGAAATCTGATGTCTGAAACTGTGCACTGGTCAAAATCTCATAACCTGCTACACTGGCGATAAACCCTAAATTGGTGTCAACCATTGCGCAATGTCATTTGGTACTACATACAGTAGGCCTTCCTCTAGAAGTGGCAGGTTAGCCGGTGCTATGACATCCAAACTTCAAAATGCTTTGACAATGACTTCATTACTCTACTTCCAATCTACATTGAAGACCTTTCTCCTCACACAACACCATTCCTCTCCTTATTGAATAGGTCTGCTGTTCTTCTGCACATGTAAATATGGACGATAAGGCAAACATCGCAATACTCTTTTAGATCAAGACATAATTCATCCAACATCAAGACCTCACTAATGCTTTTGTCTCAGTCAAATCCTCACAGCAATGTTCCAACATGCAGCACAGAGCCTAGAAAAGCAGAGGCTGTTTCTGCAAGACCCTGGTAACTGAATGCATCTAAAGTACGAGGAATCATGTCTGGATTTAGATTATCCATATAAAAGCACAGATGTAAATGCATCCAAGACATGAACACATTTCAATCTGATCACTTAAACCACTTCAGGAGGTGGTACAAAGGCACCTCCCAGTAGTTTATTGCTCTTCTGCACATATAAAACTGGGCAATAGGGCAAAAATCAAACATCGTAATGCTTTTGATGAACAACAATTCACAATATGTGACTATACTTATTTTGTCATACATCGGACCAGTTGTAAAATGAATCAATTGTCTGACATTTTAATAAAACACTGTCAGAAACTGTAAATACAGTGATTTTTATTGATTATTTGTACATACTGTGAATTTCTGAATAAGGTTTTCATTTTTATTGTCTTCATTGTAAAACGACCTCAAGCTAAATGTAAAAGCTGATAACTGATTTACTGAATAAGTTATTATTAGTTGGACTAATATAATCAAAAATAATCATTTCTTGCAGCCCAAAACCAGAACATGCTTACATTGTGTGTTCCAAGCATCAAATTCTCAAACGTCATCAAAAGAATAGCTGCAGCCAGAAGGAATCAACCGACAGGAATGAAACTTGGTGGGTAGGTTTGACATTGTGAGATATACATGTGACGTAAGCAAGGACTGGCTTTATTGCTGTACCTGACTGACCCAACGGTCACGATTGCAGACATTCAGTGAGCAGTGACGCCCTCCATGAGTCATCCTGTTAGTGCCAGCACCATTGGCAGACGGCTGCACGACGCAGGACTACATGCACGCAGACCGTTATGACGACTGTCCTTAACACCACGTCAACGTCGCCAACGACTGCAATGCTGTCATGCCAGACGGTCATGGAGTGACTCAGAATGGCAGCGGGTCATCTTCAGTGATGTGTCCCGCTTTTGTTTTGTTGAAGACGACCAACGAATCTGTGTGTGGAGGCACCGTGGTCAGCGCCAAGATGAACGGTTTGTTGTCACGCATCACATGTCCAGAAAGCCTGGAGTCACTCCACCTCCACCCCTACCACACCCTCTGCAGGAACTGTGTGAGAATATTGAAGCTGCATTGGATGGATTATCACAGGACACCATTAGGAACCTCTACAATTCTACGCCGAGACGTCTGACATGTTGGGTTAGCAGTATGTCGCCATACTGAGAGACACTACTTCTGTATGTGTAGCTCAATAAATATGGCCCATATCAGTCTAAATTTATCATCATTTATTGTTCCTGGTAATCTTTATCTTCCTTCCCAATAACACTGCAATCCCACACTTCCTCCTGGGTGCAGCTGTTCTTTTAGTGAAGAGTGTATTTGCAAAATACAATGTAGTTGGTCAACAAGAACAACAAAAGCCATATTTTATATATGAAATATATTCATTTACATATTAACCTAAGTAAATGATGTTGTGAATGTTGTGTTGTTTATGCTTGTTGTAATGTCAACTGAAGACTTGCATTTCAATACCCCGTTGAAGCGGGGCAGATGTGTTTGATGTGTTTTAAGAAAATATGTACTTTTCCTTTAAATTCAGCCCTCCTTCAATCCACCTCTATAAATCCTTTTTCATTTATACGTCTGACTATGTGAATTGTGGCATTTTTGCGGTGCTGTAGCCGCAATTAAAGTTTATAGTGATTTTTAAGAGATACTTAGCAAAAGACAACTTGGCAGAACAAATGAAACACAGTCTTGGCAGCCGGAGTGCATTAAGATAGACTGTAAGTGGGAGACCTGTGAGAGAAATACCCCACCAGTGCTCTAAACATGGAGGTAACATCTTAAAAGTAGGACTAAGGTCAATACTGCGACACTACAATGTGCTCCGTGCTACAGTACTGCATTCACTTGTCCCAGCATTAAAGCATAAAAACTCTTTCAGGTAGATGTTGTTGTTACTGCATATATGCATAGGACTACCACAATGAACTAGAACTACAGAGTGCTCCTATATGGTCAGTGGAGCTGATATAATGGACACTGAGTGTAGATACAAGGTGGTTAAAGGTGGTAGTAACTTCAGGCTCCTGCAGATGGCGCTGCATGAGGGTGATGGGGCTATAAATACCTGCAGGGTGTGAGTGACGAGACTCATAGAGAGAAGAGGTGCTACAGTGCAGTGAATGTCTCGTTCCATGTGTGGAAAATGGCTCCAAAGCAGATGTTAATGATTGGCTAAAAGGAGTGACTGCATTTGGGCGTGCCAAAGACCATAGTGTGAAGGAAATAGCTGAATCTGCAGGTGTATGGAAGCATACAGTCATACGGGTCTACCAGCAGTGGCCAAAATCCCAGCCTACTGGAAATTTTGTGTGTGCGTGTGTGTGTGTGTGTATGTATGTATATATACATATATGCATATATATATATGTAATTTCAATGTTGGACCTTTCCAAATTGTTGACTGACAGTGTATATGATCACACAGGTAAACAGAAGCATTAATGACTTTACCAAGACTATTTACCAAACATTGGTGCTGTATTAATAATAAAGATCTCATTTTTTTCAGTTAATGTTCTATGGCAACCTACTGGAGGCAACTTGCTGCATCTTACCTTAGAAGCACCTATTCCACAAGTAAAAAACATTAAATAATTTAAAAGGTTGGGAATGTTCTATTACATATATACATATAAGGAAGACCCTGGACTGTTCCTCTAAAATGCACTAGACTAGGTTCTATTAGGTTCTACAGACTAGGTTCTATTGCTTCGCCTCTCTTCAGGGATGGCTATACTCAATGGCTCATTAGAAATACCTCATGACTCCTGGGATTTCTGCTCTGTCCCACAGACCCATCACTGTCAGCCTCTGCACAGCTTTAGCAGATGCCGGACAGAAGCATCCAAAGTCACAGAGATACACTAAAACTCTTCCCCAAAACGACTTCAGCAGAGATAAGCATGAAGAATTTACAAAGAGTCCACCAGCTCATGTTACTGCAGCTCTCTTCCTATTTACTCTTTCTATACAACTCTGATATCTGGGCAGGTTACAGTAACACAAACTGAGATATTGATGGATAACTAATGCACGTCTTATAACTCCACTGCAAAATATGATATCTTGGTAAGTAAAATGATCTTCTATCGATCTAGTTGTTATGTCTTAAAATTCTCATTTTTAGAATTGCTGTGAGATTTTAATCATTATCATATTTCTGGATATTTTGATTTTATTTTACTTGTTATAAGTGATTTTAGTAAGCCAAATTTGACCATATCACTATAATTTTACAGACAGACTTTTACTTTTATATAAGCCAAATATTCTCACTATATTGGTAGATAATTTATCTTATTTTAAGAACTTTGCAGGCCAAATTGTATGTCAATATAGTGAGAATATATAGCTTATATAAAAAAGTCAGTCTGGAAAAAAGTAAAAGTGAAAAATGGCAAAATAATCTTAAAGTCAATAGAAAAGAAAGATAGAAAAGAAATTTACCTGCCAAAATACTATTTTCCCATATTAGTGTCCATTGTTTAAGGGAAGCAGAACCCAGCTATGCATTTTCTGTTTACTCCTATTGTCATAATCTTATATTAAAATACAATATTGATCTGAAACATTTGAGATAAATAAGCAAAAATAGAAGAAATAGACAGGGCAAATACAGTAGCAGTCAAAAGTTTAGTTGATGTTGCTGGTGACTCTACAGTCTTACACCTAACAGTTCCAACTGATGAGAGTTCATCCTCCTGTAAACTTCCATTTTGGAGGTGTTTAAGGTGGACTGTATAATTCCATGAGTGCTATTTTATAGTTTGATGTCTTCACTTTTATTCTACAGTAAAGCACTGAGACAAACATGAGGAGAACCTGTGTATATACACAACCTTGAACTGCTGTCATGCTTACACCAAACATATCACCCACAACCCTACACTCTGCACACTTGGCCAGCCCATACCACATAGTGGCAGTTCTCCTCAGTGAACACGGGTGACTGGTGACTGAAAACGACTGGGCCTACAGATGGTCCCATCAGTGTGTATCTTTCCAAAGGCTGCTTTAGACAGTCAGAAATGTCTAATCCATTCCTATCCAATCCATTTGAAGAATGGCTCTGCACAACGTGCTTCCAGAACTGTCTGATGGGGTGTATGCATTCCCAGATGAAAGGTGGACCAAGGTTTAAATTGGCCTCTGAATTTCCCATTTCACCTTAAATGGTGCGGCAGATACATTCTGGCACCATTTAAGGTGGAAAAAGAAATTTAAATACGCTTTTAGCCCCTCAGTCTTGTATCTGGCTGCACGCCCACAAAAAGAAGGCAAACAGCTAGAAAGGTGATTCTACCCTAAAGATGAACCCAGTTAAATCCCACCATCTCACTTGTTTCGGTGCAGCCCCTGATCATGGTAGCCTATGTCATCTAAAGTTTGTTTGTGTAACTGTAATAGACAAAAAAAACTACTTAATTCACATTAAGGCACAAGGGATGAATTAACTACACATAGAGGAGTGTGAGTCAGTATGTCTGTGGATTAGAGTTTGGGGATCTGTCCGGAGTGAGTACATGCAGTTTGGTGGCTGTAGGTTAAAGGAAACAATAGGGTTTGAATGGGGATATAAATGAATAGGACTATATGGGATTGAGGGATGGGGGAAAAAAGACAAACAGACAAGTGTGGGTCAGACCAAAATTGAAGTCATGGTTGGGTCTGCCCTGAGATGTATGTGAAACTGTGTCTGCCGGTCGAGCAAAAGTACAGTAGATGGGTGTGTACTTTTCCAACCCTTGTGCTCTTTACAGTGAAAAGGGGGAACTTAAACTTACTTAGACTGCTGTACGCCGGATCAAAAAGCTGTATACAAGCACATGACGAAGAAGAAGAAGAAGAGGATGAAGAAGAAGAAAGAAAAAGAAGAAGAAAGAAGAAGAAGTTGAAGAAGAGGATGAAGAAGAAGAAGAGAAGAAGAAGTAGAAGTAGAAGAAAAAGAAGGAGGAGAAGAAGAAGTAGAAGAAGTAGAAGACGAAGAAAAAGAAGAAGAAAAAGAAGTAGAAGAAGAATAGGAATAGGAAGAAGAAGAAGAAGAAGAAGGAGAAGGAGTTATGCCTACGGTACTCAGTCTGAAAGGTGGGAAACAGACACACATGCACATACGGCGCGGCAGCAGATATTAAGCCAATTCCACATTCCACTTCAAACCAAGTGCTTCACACATAACATGTCCTCAAGCACATGCGCCACCAAGCTGAAATCAGCAGCAGTAGTTATACACGGTGATCTCAGGCCTTTCTTACACGCTCTGCTTTACTGTGGACGCCGCTACGGCTAAACAGGAGCACACAAAATGGGCTGTTTCCATCTTAACGGTTATTGAACAGATGCTAACCTTATTAGACTAGATGACCCGAGGGTATTCAGGAAGTCAAAACATTTCAAACCTGATTTACAACCCGTATCAGGTTGCTGGCGTCGCAGAACTACAGGCAGATCCCCAAAATATTTGAGAACTCAAAATATGGAACTTCATGGTGGTAAGAACCAGCACAGTGCAACTAAGGCTGAGGTGTCCATACAGGGCTGTAAACAAAGGCAAGGAAGCTGATAAGGCAGCAGAACAGCTGCTCAGCATGCTTTACAGAGGCCTTTGGTTTATGGCTTGCAATACATTGAGCAACCACAAACACGTGCCCTCATTTTGCCACCAGTGCGAGGAAAAAACTTCATTAACTGACGGTGATGATGTTATTCTCCATCAAAACCGCTTATAAACATCAACGGTGAAGGGTTGCCAGGTTGTGAGCTCACTATATCTCAGAAATAACTCATTCCCTCACTTCAACAAGTGTACATTAATCATCAGTCCTGCTAACTAATACTATTCATATACCACAACACCACAAATCTTTTACCAGCTTTTTTTTAACCGGTTGACCTAACCGCGGTATACTTAACCATCCTCAGAACACTGTGTACCAAATACAGAGTATGCCCGAGTTAGATATTTCTTGGAACGGAAAAAATGCTGTTTTCAGAGTTTCATGATGTGTCTCAATAACGATAAAAAGCATGTATTGTGAAATCAGAAAACTTCAGTTATCCATCCTTTTAAAGATGACTTAATCCGTAAGGCCAAACTTAATAAAGTCACTGGCAAATATCTCACTGGACTGGACATCCTGTGTTCCCAACAAATCTTACTCATACAGTTTATCCGTGCTGAAGGGAACGTTTGTGAATTTTATAAGGTCTGCAGAGCGATGGAAGGATTAATGAAGGCAACATGTAAAAGAGATTCCCGGTCCAAATCAGCAACAAAATAAACATAAAATGACTGTAAAAAAAAAAAAAAAAAGTTATTCATGAATAGCTGTTTTAGAAAAATTGGGTTTTTAGACATAACATGTGTCCAGCTACTTACCCATACACAAATGGGTACATTTTTTAACTAAATTTACAGGAGAGGGTAAAATCTAGTTTAATTTGAATGGAAGTCAATGGAACCAGACGTCTTTCTAAGCGATTCTGGGCCATTTCTGTTGGTCTATTCATCAGGAAACTTACACATAATGTAAACAGCAGCTGCTGTGTTCAAATGATGCACAAAACTAAAAATTGTCCAAAATGGAGATACATGTTTTTCATTGGACAGTGATGATATATACATACATGAGACTTTCATGTATGAAGTATATGCCCATATGAAGAAAATACATATATGAAACCTTTTAGAAATTGTTTTAGAAGTTGTTGTTATTACATAACATATATGGATGCAACATATATCATATAAATCATATGGAAATGAATCCTATAGATATTTTCAATATATGTACACACACATTTTATTAATAGGGTTTTCATATATGACATCACTACTATTTTGGTGCCACTGCTGTGCTGCACAGCAAAAACAATATATATCTTATATTAAAAGTACATTATATCTATGTTATATATCTTAAATCTCTCATTTTGTATGTTTTTTAATTATTTAAAAAATAACTTAACTTAATTCTAGACATTTTTACTTTTGAGTGATGTTAATAAGACAAATTATTTAATTATACTGGCAAACAACTTTCTTTTAAATATTATTTTAAGAAATTTGCGTGAAACCGGCCAAATTATCTGCCAATATAGTGAGAACATTTGGCTAACAAAAATGGCTCACTTAAAACAAGTAAAATAAATAAGTCCGTGATTAAGTGAAATAATCCTAAAATTAACTTAAAACTATCTTAAAATGAAACTTTTAAGACATATCAGACATATCAGAAATCAGATATCATTTTCTGCAGTGTAAATATGTATGTACGTATGTATGTATGTATGTGCTTGGCTTAAATAATCCATAGTTTGTCTCATTCATTCTACATTATTCAGCTGAGGCAAACCATCTCCAAATTCACTATATAGCAGGTAAGTTTTATATAGACATGCATCTGCACTCACTACATTCAGTTTATCATTCTGCATTAAGATTTATAACACATGGCATTTATTCTGCTCATCCCTGCAAACTCAGTAATAGGACTGGTTGCTTTCCACTTTCAGTACAACGGCAAATACCCTTTGTCATTTTTGTGATCTTGGCAAGTTAAATTTATCTCAGATCTGGTTGATATTTCTTAAAATTCTCTTTTATTTTTCATTTGTTGTAAGCTCACTGTTCAGTAATTTAAGAAAGCCAAATTGTATCACTGTACTGGGGGATAATTTTGCTTATTTTGAGAAATTTGAAACAGGCCAAACTATTTACCAATATAGTGAGAAAATCTGACTTCTTAAAATTCTATTTATATTATATTAATTAAATAAATGTCTGGAAACACAATACAATAATCTTAAAAATGAGCTTACAACAATCTAAAAACTGATTTTCATATATATTAACTAAATATAAGATAATTTTAACTGCCAAGATATCATTTTTACAAAGCAATAAACAAAGCAATTATTGCTCAGCTTCCTCTTTATATGTGACTAAATTACCTACAAATAAGTCTATGTGAATCACATTCCAGGAGCTATAACCTGAATGTTCCAGTAGTTCGGTCAGAATTTGATAAGTCAGCTTTTTAGTTACAGTGCACCAAACATTTTAAACTGGAGAAGTTTATCTCTTTGATAAAAAAATATCTTATACCTAGTTGATATATCATAAAAGATATTTTCTCATTTTGAGATTGTTGTAAACTTATTTTATGATTTCTGCTCTTATTTCTTATTTACATTTTTACATGTAAGTATAAAATATATGGCCTTCTTGAAATAAGCAAAATAATTTGCCAATATATTGAGGAAATTTGGAAATACAATAAATTCTTCAAATGAAATTTTTAAGATATATGAAATATAAGATTATTTTACGTTACAAAGTAACGAGTGTGAGAAGGAAGTAACTACAGAACAAAATCGAGCTAACCTTTAAGTGTACCAACTGAGACTTCACCAGTCTGTATTCTGCATATTTGGATAACAAATTTAGGACCTGCAACACATCTAAGACAGAGGCATTGCTTGGCTTCAGTACGCTGGCTTGATGTGTGCCTGTTGTGCTGTAAGTGCAAGAATAGTGTTTACAGTATTATCCAAAGTCAGAGACCACCATTCAGTTATTTAGTATGCTAAATAGCACTATAATCAATAGTGCTATTAAAATATACTTAAATAGATCTAACTGGACTTAACTGTACTGTATTTTGAGACACCTCTTAGATTCATTTAGAGATACTTAAGTACATATTAAAGTACATTTCTAGTATGTTAGAATCTACTTAATTTTTTACCTGGAAAGCCATATTAGATCTGTGCCCAATACAAAACTATGTAGGTTCTGATTTTCGGAATAGCCAGCATAGACCAAACTGCTACTCTAAAAACCTAATGACAGACAGACATAATGGGGCCAAAGAAAGGAAAGTCTTCTGGGGCAGCATACCCCATACACCGCACCCCCCAAGCCCCCCC
>JAVGWN010001130.1:0-12818 GCA_034552555.1 Semaprochilodus insignis | reverse complement strand
GAGATGCAGGCTTTTGAACCGTGCGCTGATAGACTGGATGGTCCCTCTCCTCTTGAGTTTGCAGGACACGGCATCCATGATTTTGATTCATCTGACCACAGAACACTCTCATTTTGCCTCAGTCCGTTTTAAATGAGCTTTGGCCCAGAGAAGACGGCTGTGGCGTTTCTGGATCATGTTGACATACGGCTACTTCGTTGCATGGAACATAATGCAGCTCTATCTTGCATTTGTGGATTGCACAGCACAGACAATGGTTTCTGTAAGTGTTACCCATGCGGTGATTTCCAGTACAGAAGCATGCCTGTTTTTAAAGCAGTGCCGCCTGAGGGGCCGAAGATCACAAGCATCCTGTATTGACCGTTAGCCTTGTCCCTTCCACGCAGGGATTTTTCCAGATTCTCTGAATCTTTTGATGATATTATGTACTGTAGATGGTGGAATATCCAAAGTCTTCGCAATGTTGCTCTGAGGAACATTTTTCTGAAATTGTCCCACAATGTTAGGAACAGCTTTTCACAGATTTGTGAACCTCTGCCCAGCTTTGCTTCTGTGAGACTCTAAAATGCTCTTTTTGTATCCAGTCATGTAACTAGGTTACAAATTGCTCCGGCAGCTGTTTTATTAGTACCACTTCCTTTTCCAGCCTTTGTTGCACCTGTTTCTTTTTGGAAAGAAATAAACTTCTAATGTATCTTTGTAGCCGGAATTGTAAACTTCTTTTTTTTTAACAATTGGGTTTTATTGGGATTTGTAACATACAACAATCACCGAAACAGAAAACAGACACCAGAAAAATACAAGAATAGATTAATAAATAAAAAATAGGATTCTAGACAATATATATATGCATAGTAGTGAATAGATAAAAAAGAAGGTAAATAAATAATTAAATAAAACAATATCATAAATCAGGAGTCAGTCAATTAAGATGCAAAAATATCAAAGAGTGAAATAAACAATGTGTGCTCACTAAGGGAGATCAAGGGAAGATACATTTTTGACATACTCAAAAAAAAAAAAAAGGTCCCAAATCTTATGAAATTTCTATATGGAGCCAGTTCTGAGTTTCTCCAGTTTCACCACACTGCACAATTCTTGAATCCACACGGTGTGAGAGGGAGGTATAGGAGATTTCCATTTCAGTAATATCAATCTTCTTGCAAGAAGAGTAGCAAAAGACACAAAATCAGCCTCTTCTGTAGAAAGGGAAACTGATGAAGGGATTGCACCAAATAGGGCTATAATGGCATTGGGCTCAGTGGATTTACCAGTAATGCATGTTAGTGATTTGAACTTTGGACCAGTATAAGTACAAAGAGGGGCAAGACCAAAAGTCTGTTTGACATCTGTCACATGTAGGTGTCACGTCCTGTCTTGTCTTGCCCCTGGTTTTCTCGGTTTTCTCTGGTTCTCCGTTTCTGTCTTGTCTCCTCCTGTCTCCGCCCCCTTGTCAGGCCCCTCACCTGTCCCTTGTTCGTAGCTCCGCCCCTTCCCAGGTGTTTCTTGTTAGCCCTTGTTGTTTTATACTCTCATTGTGGCCTTTGTTCTTGCTTGGTGTTTTGTCTCCATCTCTGTTGATTTGGTCTCTATGTCAGTTGTGTTTTGATTCTTTCTTTCTAGTGTTTTTGTTTTTTGTTTTTTCTTGTTAGTTTTCCATTAAAGATTTGCACTTGCTTCCTGTCTCCTCGTCCTGTCCCCACGTAACATAACACCAAGCCAACTATGCATGCAGCAAGTCGGCTTGATTCTGGCGATAGGGACGTTGCATATATGCAAAACCTGCTTGCCACTCTTCAGGACGGAAGACCTCTGTTGCTTCCCTCTCTCATGTCTGTTCCCTGTCCATTCGATGGAGAAAGTGAGGACTTGGAAGGCTTTCAGATGCAAGGTGAACTTTATTTTCTGTATTTGACCTGCCCCACGCCACCTGAAGAGGTAAAAGTACTCTTTTTAAGAACTCTGCTCAGGGGAAAAGCTGCACAATGGGCAGACATTGTTTTAAAATGCAGACCCAAGGAGACCAAGACACTGAAGGGGTTTTTTAAGTTGCTGCAGGCACGTTTTCCCCAAGCCTACAGCCCCTTCTGAGGCCTCTGCCTGGTCTGTGGCTCCTCTGAAGGCCTCGGCAGGCCCGCCTGCACCCGAGGATGTCGTGGCAATCGGTGCAGCCCCGCCAGCACCCGAGGAGGTCGGTGCGGTTCCCGAGACTCTTGTCCTGCCCGTGGTTCCTGAGTCTCCTGACCTGATGTCTGCTGCTGCCAAGTCAGCAGTTGAGGGTTCTTCAGCCCCTGCAGTAGCCCAGGANCCCGCCAGCACCCGAGGAGGTCGGTGCGGTTCCCGAGACTCTTGTCCTGCCCGTGGTTCCTGAGTCTCCTGACCTGATGTCTGCTGCTGCCAAGTCAGCAGTTGAGGGTTCTTCAGCCCCTGCAGTAGCCCAGGATGTGGCAGCTGGCCTTCTGGACACCAGCATCCCTGCCCGGCCGCCCTCGCAGTTCCCTGCCCGGCCCCCCTCGCAGTTCCCTGCCCGGCCCCCCTCGCAGTTTCCAGGTTTTGTGTTTGTCCCTGTGACTTTGTCTGTATCTTTGCCTGTCACTGTTAATGTTCAAGTTCCAGTGTCTTCAGGGTTGTCTGTTCCTGTTACCATTTCTGTTCCTGTTTTCCTGTTTTCCTGTCGTCATTACTCCAGTCCCCAGTCCGTTGCCCGGTCCAGTCTCCTGTCCCGTCGTTCGTCCAGTCTCATGTCCCGTCTCCTGTTCAGTCGTTCGTCCAGTCTCATGTCCCGTCTCCTGTTCAGTCGTTCGTCCAGTCTCATGCCCCGTCTCCTGTCTCTTCCCCAGTTCAGTCGCCCGTGTGTTCCCCTGTTCAGTTTCCTGTGTGTTACCGTTTCTAGTGTTTTAGTTCTGTTTCGGGCCTCCCCTCTGAGCCGGCTCTCTATGCGCCTCGGCAGCTGCGCATCAGAGGCGGGGTTATGTCACGTCCTGTCTTGCCTTGCCCCTGTTTTTCTCGGTCTTCTCTGGTTTTCTGTTTCTGTCTTGTCATGTCCATGTGCCCTTTGTTGTCCTGCTCATGTGCTTCTGTTTTTGTTTTTTAGCTCCTCCTGTCTCCACCCCTTGTCAGGCCCCTCACCTGTCCCTTGTTCGTAGCTCCGCCCCTTCCCAGGTGTTTCTCGTTAGCCCTTGTTGTTTTATACTCTCATTGTGCCCTTTGTTCTTGCTTGGTGTTTTGTCTCCATGTCAGTTGTGTTTTGTAACTCTGGTCCGTGGTTGTCTTTTGATTCTTATTTTCTAGTGTTTTTGGTCTTTGTTTTTTCTTGTTAGTTTTCCGTTAAAGATTTGCACCTCCATCCTGTCTCCTCGTCCTGTCCCCGCGTAACAGTAGGATCAATTTTTTTATCAATATGTGAAAGTCTAACTTTAGTAAAATGGAACAAATGTAATGTTTTACATGTTTAGCGCAAATAGATGTTTTATTAACCTTCTTCAATGCACTATCCAGAGTTCTTCTGGAATTTTCTCCACCAATTCTGACTCCCATACAGACTTAATAGTGTAAAGGGAGGCGCAATGAATGGACCTGCTCATAAAGATATGAAATTAACCGCTTCATGGAGCTTCCAATGTATCTTTGTAACCAGAATAGTAAACTAATACACTTCTAAAGTATATTTGTATCTGGAGTAATAAACTTATAAGCTTTTAATGTACCTTGTATCAAGAATAATAAACTAATTACATTTTTAATGTATATTTGTAGCAAGAATAGTAAACTAATAAACTTCTAATGTGTCTTTGTAGCCAAAATAGTAAACTAATTAGCTTCTAATGTATCTTTGCATCCGTAATAGTAAACTAATTAACGTTTCATGCATTTTAAACTTCTAATTTAATAAACTTTTTTGTGAATAAACTTATTATTATAAGGTTACTGCTAACGATTGTCCATAATCAGGTCAGCAAGCTAATAGTAACTTCTGTTCTCTGCTAATGATCTTCTGACTAAGTTTATGAGCTTACTACTGTAGCCATTAAAAGCATTTTGCCCTTTACTGCTATATCTCAGATAGCCTGCACCGGGCCTTCTGGGCGCACTGGTGTCTAATCTCCCTGTAACAGCAGCAGAAGAGGAAGCTCGGCGGATATGCGTTAAAAGTGGGCAGCTTGTTAAAAGCCTCTGCCATTTACCTTGAGATTCCAGCCCAAATGGATCCCCTGTAGGGTGAAAAGGAGAAAAGGAGGGATTAGGGAGGGAGAAAGCGAGTCTAATGTTTGATGGAGATAATTATCAAGAGGTTTGCGCGTCTATGCATCGCACGTCCGTCCGCCCGCCCACCAGCGCCCATTAAAACGACTTAGATAGTCCTGAAGCGCCTTCCTGCGCTCCTAATGGAAGCGCGCCAAAACAGCACGCTATCACCTTCCACTGGCGGGCTGTTTGCTGTAATTTCGCGCAGATCTTTGGCTTTGTTCTGGTGAGCGGCGGGGTCTGAGTCTCAGGCAATTACCCACGATTCTTAGCACTGCGACCTCCCGTGGGAATCGATAGTAGCAGCAGAGAGGAGCGAGGGCCCGATGGGTATTTGCATTTAAAATGGCCATATTTTTTCCCCCATAATAAATGTGAGAATAATTGCGCTATTCTTCGCACCAGAGGGGCGACGCTAAGAAGGCGCGGCTGATTTCGGTGGGAACATGACCACTTAAAGATGAAAAGGAGATAGATAGATAGATAGATAGATAGATAGATAGATAGATAGATAGACAGATGCACAGATGCTTAGGAAGCCTCCATTGATTCGTTTGGTTTTGGTGTGTAGTAATGAGGATGATGGGGCTATAAATACCTGCGGGTATATTGAAGAAATAGTTGCACCCAGAAGGAATCAGTCAGCTTGTTCAGGCATGTGACATAAGTAAGCACAGGCCTTATCGCTGTACCTGACTGACTATATAAGGTGGGCGACTGCCCGTCGCTAAAGACTGCAATGGTGTCGTGCCAGACTGTCATGGAGTTGTTGTTTCTTTTCTTGCTTGCACAGAAAGGTAGAGTCAGGAGACCGAAAGCTGGGGATGTTGGAGGAGTGTATTTCATGGTGATCGCAGTTCACTCACAGCTCCTGTCCAAGGACCGTCCCATCCAGTCCAACTCAGTCCAAAGACAGTCTAAAGACACACAGGCTTTATACCCTGTTTCATCACCCCCTTAAGGCACACAGAGGGTGTGTCCTCATCTAGTGTCAGCAGATGGTCAGCTATCCTTCAGGTGGTGACCATTCTCCCAGGGCCTCCATCCTGTCGTAAATACATAAAGCTCTGTTCTGGTAATGCAGCTGTTCCCCACATGGTAGACGAAACAAACTTATTTACAAAACACTGATATCCAACAGAGTGAATGGCAGTGGGTCATCATCAGTGACGAGTGCAGCTTTGGTCTGGGTGGAGACCACTCAACGAACCCGTGTGTGGATTGTTTGTTGGACGTGCGAAGATGGTTTGTTGTCACACGTCCAGAAGGCCTGGTGTCACTCTATCTCCACCACTACCACAAAATCTGCAGGAACTGTGTGAGAATATTCAAGATGAGTGGGATGGATTATTGCAGGACACCATTACGAACCTCTACAACTCCATGCTGAGACGTCTGGCATGTTGCGTTAGCAAACATGTCGCCCTGACACCATACTGAGTGACAGACCTCTGTATGTGTAGCTCAGTAAATATTGATCATATCAGTCTAAATTGATCATCATTTATTGCTCCTGGTAACCTTTATCTTCCTTCCCAATAGCGCTGCAGTCACACACTTCCTTCTGGGTGCAGCTATTCTTTTGATAATGAGTGTAGATTGAGAAGAGGTCGTGGTACAGTGCAGTGAATGTCTTGTTCGATGTGTGGAGAATGGCTCCAAAGCAGATTTTGGTTGCCGAACATTTACATTTAAGGCATTTAGCTGACGCTCTTATCCAAAGCGACTTACAAGGTCATTCATATTACACGTAGGCCAATGTAGTGTTAGGAGTCTTGCCCAAGGACTCTTATTGGTGTAGCACAGCATAGTTACCCAGACCTGGGAATCGAACCCCCATCTCCCACATGGGGCGGTAGCTCTCTGGAGGTTAGTGGTGTTGTCCGCTGAGCCACACCAACAGAACATCTGGTGCATCCGTAACGTTACCTGGGGTAACAGACTATTAGCATTTGTCTGTTTAGCCTAAAGACTTTCTGCCTTTCTCTGTGTACTGTGGCTTTCTGTGGTCTCCCTACAGCTTCAGTACGAAGTAGTAATGACAAAGTACAGTGTGGCACGCTGTGCTGTGCTGATCTGAAGAACTGAACAGTCACTGATCTGCGTTGGTGTTGGTTTGCAAACCTCTATTATAAACAATGTGTCACATATGAACAGAAAGATCTGGCCACTTTTATCTGCTGTGTAAACACAGCCTGACCTCATATTGTATTTAGAGTCATATTGAGCCTATTCATACTGCTTTTCACTGCACAAGCTCACTCTTGGGTTTGCTGCTGTGCTTCCAACACTGTTTCATTGTGACTTGTTTTATTATAACCTCTTTATCATTCACATTGTAAACTAAACACAAAGCGGATTCACTGGGAACGGTCCAATTAATAGATTTTAATCTAGCAATCGTAGCAGCCCTGCACAGATATTACCAGCTCGCTGCAGTGGTTCAGGTTTGATTTTGTGGCTGTGATTCCACAGAGGCAGTGTGGAGGCATGTGTTTAAGCAGAAGCTGCCTGAACATGTTAAACAGCCCAGATACATGTTAAGCGACACTCAAAGGACATGCATGTCACTTGGCATGCAGCAGAGGCCAAGTCTGAAGATCTGAGCTGTGGGGCAGAATTCAGAGGTTCATGTTGATCTTGCATTCAAACCTTATTTAAATCTTTAACATGAATTAACATTAATTCTGACCGCATAAAAGACTTTTTGTGGATGTTTATACTAAACAGGGACATTTGAAGCTTGTTAATGTTTTTTTTGTTTTAAATTCCAGCTTGTTACTCACTGGACTGAACCGTACCTAATAGCGTGTAATACCTCCACAAGTATGAATAACAGCTGTGATTGGATTTGCCATGTACTGGACAAGTTTCTGATGTTGGTCACATCAGTGTTCAGTCACTCTTGCATCAAAGAATTGTGCAGTTGGGCCAGATTTGGTAGATGCCTTCCCTGCACAATTCCGAGGAGAATTCCCTGTAGACTGGGATTTTAGCCACTGCTGGTAGACCCGTATGACCGTACGCTTCCATACACCTGCAGATTCAGCTACTTCCTTCACACTATGGTCTTTGGCACACCCAAATGCAGTCACTCCTTTTAGCCAATCATTAACATCTGCTTTGCGACCCATTCTCCACACATCGAGCGAGACATTCACTGCACTGTACCACCTCTTCCTAGTCTATGAATCCTGTCACACACCAAACAGGTAATTCACAGCCCCATCATCCTTGTGCAACACCGTCTGCAGGAGCCTGAAGTTACTACCACCTTACACACACAAGTTGACTAATTGTTTTTGTCTAGTGAGCTTATAATTAAGACTGTACGTATGGGTTTTACAGCAACTCCTTCAGTAAAGTGCCCTGGGATTGAGATGCTCTCAGTGTTTGCCATTCCTAATAAGTGACTGAAACTTGGTTAGACTACAGGATGTTTTCACACTCAGTGACATATCTAGAACATCCAGATTACAGTATAAGAGTAATAGAGTGATGTTTTGCCTCCATAAGTATTTGATTCCTCTGCCATTTACATTTGGGGCAGTCGTGGGCTGGAGGTTAGGGAACCAGCCTTGTGACCGGAGGGTTGCCGGTTCGATTCCCTGAACCGACAGGAACGACTGAGGTGCCCTTGAATAAGGCACCTAACCCCCAACTGCTCCCTGGGCGCCGTGGATAGGGCTGCCCACCGCTCCGGGCAAGTGTGCTCACGGCCCCCTAGTGTGTGTGTGTATGTGGGTGTTTCACTTCACGGATGGGTTAAATGCGGAATTCTAGAATTTCCCTCTGGGATCAATAAAGTATCTATCTAATCATTTTGGTGGTTAACCTAACATTCAAAGCCTTCAGTTCAGCTCCTGAAGTCTTAACCAAAGAATGAGCTCACTCGGCTGCATCAGCCTAGACAACCTGTTTGGATCATTTTCCACTGGGTGTTTTCAAGATTCTTTTTTCCCCCAATATAACTTAATGAAAAAGGCCATTAGTAAGACATTCCGGGTTTAAATACAACCAGCATCTGTTAAATATTTCAGAAATTATAATAATTTCAGAAATCTTTAACATGCCTAGAAGACCATGTGGGCTCCCCACTAATGCATATAAGCTCAAACTGAGCTTTGATCTTTAGGAGTAATTGTTAAATAGCTTGAACACGTTTAATTTATTTAATTTATATTTAGTTTGCACAGGTAAATGAGCCATCAACCAATTGCTGCATGACTGTAGTGATATAGGAAGGAGTTCCAAATCTGAACGCCCTGCGGAATCCCATGTTTTCCGATCCAGGCAGCCCACAAAAAACCTGAGTGGGCCGTCTTATTGCACAGTTTGGCATTTCAGATACCCGAATGTATGTGTACAAGCGCTGACAAAGTGAGCTTTTTCATAATATGTCCCCTTAGGACAAGTCTGTCTAGTTAGGATGCTTCCGTCACATCTCTTATCCCAGAACGAGATTATGAACTCGGGAAGTGGTATTCTGTTATATCCCAAATTCAATCCTAAGCGAAGTTGTCAAGGTGACTAAACAGATAAAGACTTCAGAGTTTCTGTAGTATGTGGAATCCAGCGTCTTTCACAGCACAGTCAAGGAGGGCAAGTGTAGCACCATTTAGCACTGGACTTCACCCCTCCCTCTCTTTCTCTCTCTGTGAGAAATTAAATGCTCTGGGCAGCGCGCTGTGACAAGCATTAAATAACGCAACGCTGGCGAGTGACTAAATGAATTGATTTTGCTGAGCAGTGAATCATGAGCTGGGTTTGGTTTTCATTAAACTCTGCTAGTGCACCTAACTCACTGCTCCATCCACAAAGCCCCGAAACATTCAATTAACCCGCACGCCGCACTCCCTTTTCATTTCCCTAATGGAGAAACCATCTTTAATACCAACTGCAGATCTGCAGATAGTTCTCTTAAAGGGGCCGTATCAGCTAAAAACAAGTTTCCCTCGAGACAGTTAGACTTCCTAATCATTCACTCTCCAGTCCATACAGTCTGCGCTCATCACCAAAAGAATAGCTGCACCCAGAATTGGATCGCTATGCTGTTGGGAAAGAAGATAAAGGTTACCAGGATCAATAAATGATGATAAATTTAGACTGATATGATCAATATTTATTGAGCTACACATACAGAATACACTTCTCTCAGTTTGGCGTCGGACCGCCATGTTTGCTAACGCAAAGACAGACGTCTTGTCATGTAGTTGTAGAGGTTCCTAATGGTGTCCTATGATAATCCATCCCATGCAGCTTGAATATCCTCACACAGTTCCTGCAGATGGTGTGGTAGGGGTGGAGGTGGAGTGACACCAGGCCTTCTGGACGTGTGACATGAGACAACAAACTGTTCATCTTGGCGCTGACCACGGTGCCTCCTCACATGGATTCATTGGTCGTCTCCACCAAGACAAAAGCGGGACTCGTCCCTGAAGATGACCCGCTGCCATTCTGAGTCACTCCATGACAGTCTGGTACGACACCATTGCAGTTTTTGGTACCGGTGACGTGGTGTTAAGGGCGGTTGTTGTAACCGTTTGAGTGCATGTAGTCCTGCGTCGCCAATGGTGCTGCACTAACAGGATGACTCATGGAGGGTGTCACTGCTCGCTGAATGTCCGCAATCGTGGCTGTTGGGTCAGTCAGGTACAGCGATAAGGCCCGTCCTTGATTATGTCACGTGTGCGGCAGAGCGTGAAACTTGAATCATTCTCAAGTGCAACTCTTGGTACAACTATTCTTTTGATTATCAGTGTATATATTCAACCTAAGCTTTAGTTCAGTGTTCCTTTCCCATGAAAGTTGTTTATGTTCAAATATGATAGCAAAAATGAGCATATTGAACTTGACTGATAATTTTGTTATTCATCGGTTCCATCTTTGGCATATCCGTTAAGCTTACGGCTGGTGGGAGGGTAAGTCCATACTTCCATGCCTCCTTTCAGTTGGCATGGATGTTAAGCAGTTCAACCACTGGAGGGCAGTCTAGAGGCGAGGATAATAAACATGGCACCTAGGCTCAGTGACATCATATAGATGTGGCACAAACTCTTCTCAGAGAGTTGCCATTTTTAGGCTCCAAACTGTACAAGGCTTCATAAATTAAAGGAGGTGAAAGCTGCACTCTTTTCACACAGCTGTCTATTGTGATGTCACAAATATCAGCCTAATCAGCCTACAGCAGTTTAGCCCCGCCCATTCAAACTGAAGTCAAGGAGTGTTTTAGCCTGGTATGAGGCCAGCCAATCAGAGTAAGCATTAATTTACAAATAGCAGTCTTAAAGGCACAGTAACAAAAACAGATTCNTAAGTTGAATCAGGTGTGGTGGGAGCAGGGAAAGCACTACAAAGTCTACAAAGTCCAGAGCTGAAAAAGGTGCCTCCAGGACCAGGGTTGAGAAACGTCATGTGAGGCTATGAAGGTGGATGGACCAGTTTTGCTGCGCTACCCAGAGGCAGGTCAGTGCTGCAGCTGTAGTTAAGGCCGAAGCTCATTGATTGTGGGTGAAGCAGCTAAACAATGACAGCGTTACGTCATACTGTTAATTTTCAGTGACCCCCAGAATTTGAATTTAGTTACTTTCAGAGGGTCCGAAAGCTTAATTAGGAGGTCCTTACCCCCAGAGACTCCCTGTTTTATGCACCTTTCTTATTTCATATTTATTTCCTTCTTTCCTTCAGCATATTAGAAGCAGTTATATCATTTCTTTTTCACTCGTGTTGATTCAGCACATCCTATTTTCACACTTCCTTTATTTAACCCATCTTCATAGCCAGAACACAAACTCCCCCCAAACTTTCCTTTGTGTTCTAATGCAATGCATTTAGTCTGTAATATGCTCCAGTTTTAAGAGTCTCGTTGGCGCCTGCAGTGAGCGAGCGGGTGTTTTATTCCTCCTCTTCCTCTATCCGTCATTTTTTTTTTTTTCCGCCACAGCGGCTCATGCTGCATTCAAATGGGCCCTAATGCCGTAAAGCTGCATTGATATTCAGGCCTGTCGGCGGCGGGCAGTAACGGCGGGCGCTTCTGACGGATATGAAGTGACGGCAGATGACCTTGCACAATCAGAGGCGTGTAATCAGATGAAACACCCTGCATACGCATTGACGCTGCTCGTGTGATGACCACTTTGGCAGGAATGACAGAGCAGGGATGAGGAAAGAATGACAAAACTGGCTGCTCGCAATCAGAAACACATTTACACATCGCTCACATTTAGATGCTGATGGATGATAGTTCAGCTAAACACAATCAATTAACATTAACACACCCTCAGCTCCACTTACCCCCTGCGGTCCTCATACCAGTTCTGATACCCAAATTAAATGGACACAGCTGAAACACTGACAGTTCACTCAGTTTGCTTGGTGTATGTTATTTGTGATAGATCTTGTGATAGATTGTTCTTCCATTCGTGTCGGTTGGTTATTTTCCATCCCATGCAAGCTTGAATGTTCTCACACAGTTCCTGCAGATTTTGTGGTAGGGGTGGAGGTGGAGTGACACCACCACACCGTCTTCTGGACGTGTGACAACAAACCGTTCATCTTGGTGCTGACCACGGTGCCTCCACACACGGATTCGTTGGTCGTCTCCACCAAGACAAAAGCGGGACTTGTCAATGAAGATGACCCGCTGCCATTCTGAGTCACTCCATGACAGTCTGGCATGACAGCATTGCTTAACAGTGTTAAGGGCAGTTGTCATAATGGTCTGTGTGCATGTAGTCCTGCGTCATGCTGCCGTCTGCCAGTGGTGCTGGCACTAACAGGATGACTCACAGAGGGCGTCACGGCTAGCTGAATGTCCGCAATCGTGGTGGTCGGGTCACTTTGTGCATGTCTGACAATTCGTCGGTTCACCCTCTTCGTGGTTTGTGTAGGTCTCCCAGTTCCTTCAGGTCGCTGGTGCGTGCCTTTTTGTATCCACCGCTGCTATGGTAATATCTGCACGACCGCCACAGCCATCCCACTTCCTGGAGCCCTATGATGTTACTCCTTTCAAACCCTTCCACTCTTCCAGTGCTCAAATTGGTAGGCATAATTCCCTTGCAAAGGATGCTATCAATATAACAGCATGAGTCAGAATGGAAAACGCATACAATAGGATGACCTTACATGGTCAGTCATGTACAGCGATAAGGCCCTTCCTTGCTTGTTGCTGGTGTGTGCCATCTTCTATCCACTGCTGCTATTTAGAGGTGGAGGTCTGGTTCCTGTCACCATCACTGCGAACAATTCTGACTCAGTAAGTTTCTCTAGAACAGAGCATTTCACACCAAACCACTCTAAATGACTTTGCTTACATCTTAATGGTTAACTGATGCAGAAACATAAAAAATCAGTGGATTTTAATAAAAATGTGTGAAAGTCAGACAGCTGAAGGACAGACATGGAAACCTCAAAAGGGTCTGGAAAGTGAAAATCGTGGAAAGAGAGCTGAAAGTAAGATGCTGTTGCTCTGAGGTATGTAAGAAGCAGCAAAAAACAAGGACAACATTCTCCCTCCTGCTGTAGCTCCGCATTGCTAACAGGATGTTTTGAGGAGAGGAAAAAATAATTGTTTT
>JAVGWN010001129.1:0-12822 GCA_034552555.1 Semaprochilodus insignis | reverse complement strand
AGAGTTATACACTCGACCTAACGAGAAACTGTAGAACAGACTCAGTTTATACCACAATACCTACATTTAGAGCTTAGAGTTATACACTCGACCTAACGAGAAACCGTAGAACAGACTCGGTCTATACCACAATACCTACATTTAGAGCTTAGAGTTATACACTCGACCTAACGAGAAACTGTAGAACAGACTCAGTCTATACCACAATACCTACATTTAGAGCTTAGAGTTATACACTCGACCTAACGAGAAACTGTAGAACAGACTCAGTTCATACCACAATACCTACATTTAGAGTGGTATTAAGCTCTATTGTGTTTTGTAGGTAGAGAATCTGAAATGTTGACCCACATTTGGACCCTTGAGCGTTCAAGTGGTTAAATTCCTCGCTTGTTAAGCTCAGCGCTGTAAAGAATTGAAGGAAGGAGGGAGGAGAGGAAACAGCTCTTGTCATTTAATCCTGTCCCTCTCTTTTGTCTCTCTGACAGGTCCATTTACCCGTTACAGGAGGAACCGTCTCCTCCCAGCTGTTTAATCAAACTCCAAGGACAGCACAGAAAAACACATGCTATGCTAACACACAAACACAAGGTAGGGGCAGTCTGCACTCGGACATGAGGAGTCTTTAACGTTAAGGTGGTAGTTTTTTTGTCTTCTAAGCATTTGAAGACTTTCGTTTATTAAGGTGTGTATTTTCAGCTGATGTATGATACATCTTTAACTATCTAATAAATGTGGTAGTAATTACAACGTAAGAATGATACTGTGTTGTATATATCCCACTTCCACTCCCAACAGTGTCTACCACATCCAAAAAGTCTGTCTGTAATGCATTTTTTGGAACTAAGCCTTTCAATTGTATTTACCATCTTATTAGTTTTATAGTATAAAATTACATATTATACATACATATATATATATATTGCATAAAATACTATATTCAATGATGACTGGTCATACAGTCAGCTCTCACACTGTAGGATCGTTTTCCTCCATTAACTTAAACTGACAATTTCAATGTCAGCTCCAAATGTCCACATCCACTTGTTGTAGATTACATTCAAACCATCTTTGCCAACTGTGCCTACACAAGAATTCAACCTCTGCTTTTAACCCATCCGTGCAGTGAAAACACCTAGTCAACACACACACACACACACACACTAGGGGGCAGTGAGCACAGGTGCCTGGAGCGGTGGGTAGCCCTATCCACAGGGCCCGGGTTGCAGTTAGGGGTTAGGTGCCTTGCTCAAGGGACACCTCGGCTCTGGAAATCAAACCGACAACCTACCGGTCACAAGACTGGTTTCCTAACCTCTCGCCCATGACTGCCTCTAAATTGAGGGCTCGTCAGAAGGTTGAGCAAGGCACCTTGTGATCGGAAGGTCACAAGGCTGGTTCTATAACTGAACGGAGGGATTGTCTAGGAGGTTAGGGAACCAGCCTTGTGATCGGAAGGTTGCCAGTTCGATTCCCTGAGCCGAAAGGACATGGCTGAAGTGCCCTTGAGCAAGGCACCTTGAACCCGGGACCTCTTGCACCCAAAGCGAGAATCATACCCCTCGACCAATGAGTCACACCTGCTTACACGAAGTCATCAAACCACACGCTCAAAATCTACAATGCAACCATCATCAAACGTATACACATACACACATAGACTACATACAAGATAAGAGCTAACTAGCTCACAGCTACAGCTCAGCCGTACAAGGGACACACGTGTGCAAACGAGGGCAGCTCATGATGATAGCTAGATAGTTTTACAGTGAGCCTTGTGGTCAATACAGCCTGGGATGCTAATGGAGTAGACTGTTAGCTAACTGATTAGCCTGGTTCTAGTTAAGAAGACAAGCTGCCAGCTCCTCAGATTGGACAGAACCAGATCCGCACCTTATCAGTCCAGTCAACATGAACAGTGTTACAGTCTAAGAGGATTCTGTTCACGGTACTAGGCCTTTTAGAAACTCTCAGTGCTGGTCATAGCTCTACGTATATCAGGCATTTTACAACGAGCCGTCGGGACCGGAACCTTCCGTTTTACAGTACAGTATTTCTGTCTGTGTGTGTCACATAAAACACGCCCACTGACTTTTATGATTTTGCCCATTTGAAAGACCACCTCAGATTTGGAGAGTGCTTCACTGGAACAGTACAGATTTGGATTTTACTGTTTTTTTTCTTGCTGTTTAAGTTTATTGAGAAATTAAAAATCTCAGTCATAATAGCGAGAGCAGCAGCGCTGATAGTAGCCAGCTTGTTCCAGCGAGCAGTTTTAATGGCGAGCATATGCGTGAGAGAGAGTGAACATGTGCTGTGTTTGTTTCTAAGCTCTTCGACCTTGTGTTTTTGACGCTCTCGCAGCCTTGAGATCTTGCCGTGCCTGTCATTGAGCCGTAGTTTTGTCTGCAAAGGGAGTCCAAACTGTCCTCAGACTCACGCATACATATACACCTACACAGGCTGACACATCGCTGTTTTCATACCGAGTAAGAGCGTGGGGTCGAGCGTATGTCCAGCGTCCACTAATTATGTACCAACCTCAATCTTAGTGTTGGTTTAGCGTTTTCTGCTAATCCCAAACACTGTCTGTGGTTTGAGGGCCTGAGGTGGTCAGTCCTTTGTTCTCAGAACACCAGCAGCTTCATTGCATTATTGGTTATTGCCCTGCGTCAAGCCACAACAGAGAAGCTGGAACGACTGGAATTGGGTTCAGAACTCTTCAGAGAGTGAGCACACTTGCCCGCAGTGGTGGGCAGCCCTATCCATGGTGCCAGGGGAGAAACTGGGGGCTCAAGTTGTTTCTGTTGACTCTGGGAACTGAACCGGTGACCCTCCGGTCACAAGTCTGGTTCCCTAACTTCCAGCCCACGACTAGGAGGGTGGACAACCACCAACTTCCCAGAGGAAACCCTGAATAAGCATGATCTGAGATCACTTGATGAAGGTAAAACCGGACAGTAGAATTCCCGACTGTGTTTAACAGCGACAGTAAGATCATTCCCACATGACCAGAACTCCCAGGATTGGGACTAAACAGCTGTGTGAAGACCACTTATCAGTCTGACTAACCAGCTTCAGTCTGCTAGGGAGCATAAAGACTGGACTCTGGAGTGATGGAGAAAGGTCATGTGGTCTAATAGAGTCCAGAATGACCCTATTCCAGAGTGATGGGAGCTTCAGCTAAGCTAAAATGAGTCCAGCCTTAATTATTGACCAATTAGTGTATATGTATATTCTAGGCTGGGCCCGAATACCATTTTTCGGCCTCGAGAGGTCTGACACCAATCGAAAGCAAATACTGGCTATCTAGCTAAGAAGGCGCTATGGCTAGCTATATTAGCTTTAGCTGGACAGCACATAAACCAGCTAACAACCGGAACACGAAGATGTGGGTTCATAGCAAGGAACACCCTATAAACCCCACAGTCTAGTCAAGGGTGTCCACAAAGGGCCAGTTTGGTGTTTGCCGGTGGGAGCTAATGTTAGCTAGGTGTTAGAGCTCCCTGGTACCAAACTCGAGCTAGAATGATAACTGAGTTTTCTGGACTTGATTTAAACTACAGTGAACACAGAACTGCAGCATGTTGAACAGACGGACCTCGGCCGGTCAGTAGAGGTTTGGACCTGGACGTGTTAACAAGCGGATTGGAGTGAAAGAACCGAACCCTTTTTAACCCACAGTGGAGCTGAATAAACAAGGAAGCGACTGTGAAAAGGTTTACAGGGTCTGTGGTTGGTATTCTCTTACCGCCGCCAACCTGAACTGAAGTGGGACGGTGTGAGTGAGTGCGCTGGAGTGTATTTGCAGGATCGCCTTTATTGAAGAAAGGGGGAAAAGTGAATATCCCAATCCCAACATTAGAAACCAAAGCCTTCCCCACAAATGAATATCCTAATACCCGAATACCCCAGTACTTGGGTTCAGCCCTAGTAGTCATATGTCCCTTGAGTACACAAATTCATACCCATATGTTTAGCCAGTTGGTCCCATATTCCGAAAGAAGTCATGACGAGATCAGAGAATCAGTGTGGGAGGTAACACGTCCTCACTGGACTGTGCAGGGGGTCTGATGGAAGGATCCTCTCTGAGCTGTTGTAATCCTACTCACTTGCTAATTCACTCCAAATGGAAATGAACCCATGTGAAAGGTCCGCCACCTGATGCCATAAGCCATGTAGAATTACAGAAGACGTGTAGCAAGCTTACGCACACACATTAGCCTCATGCTAGCTCAATGATGCATCCAACCTTGTGGGGTTGTTCGGTGATCTCTATATGACATACTGTTACCGTTAATAAAGGCCAGAATGGCTGCTACTGGTTTTAGCTATGCTAACGCACTTTAGTCCATCTTTGAAGATAACAATGTGGTCTAGAACCCATCAAATCAGGCCTATTAAGTCTCCTTGCCAACTCGACATGGTTTAAGGATAGTGGTACACCAGGCTAATTGGCAGGATATGAGCTTCTGTTGCTTGTTAGCTGCATTTCCCTTGTACAGCCATTGTAAATGACTAGATGTGGTGAACGGCAGAGGTCCCTCCTTGTGTTTGAGGTAAAGGCCAAGCCGTGTCCAACACGATAAGAGATCAGGGACGCTGCCATTGCTCGAGTTTGTGTTTTTACATTATCCCACTGTACTGAGACATAAGGGTAACCTACCAACATACTGTGATGTGCAGATGTTTTTGACTCCAGCTATGATTCTTAGAGAAAGCTAATGAGATTATTGGGTCTGATCATTAGCCAACACCAAAACAACTGCGCGGTTAGCCGCCTGGGCCGAGGACAGGGCTCTTCACGGAGACAAACACGGTTCCTCAATTAATTAAAAAGATCCTTGTTTCAAAACATCCCATCCATAGCCATCCACTTGCATGTTTGTGAGTGAGGTAGTTTCATGCCATAGTTGTTGTAAACACAAAAGCGTAATGAGCCTTGGGAGGTGCAAATGGGTCAACCGGGACTGACCCCCACCAGGGCTCTGATTAAACTGCCCCATCTCACTGGGATACATTATAAGTATTTTCTCATTCAGCCTAAAAATGTAGTTCATGTGGTAAACAATTAAAAGGAGTAGTGCAGCCTAGTCTGCTAATGGCGCTAATAATGAAAACAAACAGAAGATAATGTTAACAAGTGGCTCTTAGCTTACATGCTCTGCATCAGTATACAGTACTGCGCAAGAAGAAGTCAGAACCTCAGCCAGCCCTTTTGATTTCACTTTCATTCAAAACAGTCATTAAAATATTCATTTTATTACATTCTGAGCAGAACAACCACCTGGAAGACCCGGTAGACCCACCAACACTGTCCCCATCAGGAAAACAGCACTTTTATCTTTGGGAGATGGAGGAGAACATCAAGCTGCTTCAGATCTGAGAACATCCACATGTGTTCCTACAGTCTGTCCATCCTACAAATAAGCTGCTGGTGTTTTCAGAACAATGGACTGATCACCCCAGAGTCCAGAACCCTAACACCACTGAATGTGTTTGGGGTTATCTGGATGGTGAGAAGAAGCAGAACATGCTAAACCAGCTTCTAGGAGTGAACTCTGGAGGCATTTCACACAGACCCTACAGATTGATACCGTTTCCTGACTTACTGGCATCTCCATATCTGTCCGATTGTCCCAATCTGGAGCTGAAGGTATCCAGAAGAGATGTAATATGGAGACACTGGAAATCCTTATTTGCCATGTTTGTATTCAGCCTAAAATTACACCCCAGACGAATTGCTTTAAATACTGCTGTTTGTGCAAGTCCTGGGTGTTTTGCATAGCACTATAACTATCAGCTACTGTGCAAACACGAGCAGGAGTGACTCCCCGACTGAGGGGAAGAGGAAAATGGATGATTTACAGCATAAGAAGGAAAATTCTAGGATTAAAAGGGGGAATATTTGGAGCACTAGCTGGCTGCCAGTACTGGTGCATTTTTCAGCCCAAATGGCATTATCATACGCCGAAACAATTACACAGGATAACAGAAGCAGATATGCACTGACTTACTAGGTACACCTCCTTATATCTACACTCATTCTCCATCTTATCAGCTCCACTGATCATATAGTCTCCCTGTTCCTCAATGGTCAGGACCCCCACAGGACCACCACAGAGCAGGTATGATGTGGGTGGTGGATCATTCTCAGCACTGTCCACTCTATTAGACACTCCTACCTTGCTGGTCCACCTTGTAGATGTACAGTCAGAGACGATAGCTCATCTGCTGCTGCACAGTGCAGTGTTGGTCATCCTCTAGTCCTTCATCAGCAGTCACAGGACCCCACCCACAGGACGCTACCCACAGGATGCTGCCCAGGGGATGCTGCCCACAGGACACTGACCACAGGACACTGCCCCCAGGACACTGCCCAGGGGATCCTGTCCACAGGACACTGTCCACAGTACGCTGCCCAGGGGATGCTACCCACAGGACACTGCCCTGTTGGCTGGTTAGTTCTAGTTGGTGGCTGATTCTCAGTCCAGCAGTGACACTGAGGTGTCCAGCAGCACTGTTGTGTCTGATCCACTCACACCAGCACAACACACACTAACACACCACCACCACGTCAGTGTCACTGCAGGTCTGAGAATGATCCACCACCCACATCATACCTGCTCTGTGGTGGTCCTGTGGGGGTCCTGACCATTGAAGAACAGGGTAATACAGTATACAGAGAAACAGATGGACTACAGTCTGGACCTGTACAACTACAGAACTGTCTGGAACTGTAGAACTACAGAGGGCTCCTATATGGTCAATGGAGCTGATTAAAGGCGATAAAAGGAAAGCTATGTATTCAAGGTGATTTATATTGGTCCAAAACGAAATGGTTTTAAGCTCAAAGCTTAGAAAAGCTTAGAACACTTTATAAAGTCAGAACATGTACCATCAACAAAGGTTTGGAAAATGACGACTATTAGCAGTGTAAGGGAAAAGAAACACCCTCTAAATGGTCCAACTGACATCATTACAGACTAAAAAAATATGATCTGAGGTTATAAAAGCTGACATCTCAGAGGCTGGAGGGGTTAAAGGAATCCTGCCAGTTACAAGTCCAGTTGCTAACCAGTCCAGCTGGCAGCAAGTGTACTGAGGAAACCGAATAGCATGTGAAGCATCAGGGGTCCTTAACTGGGATATAATAAAAAATAGAGGCTACTAGAAAGCACTTAACATTGGCGCAGCATGAATAGACTCCAGACCACTTTTAAAATGGTTAAGAAGGCCAGAATGGCGTTTTTTTGTCTGTTTGCCGCTTGCCAGTAACAGCACAGGCCAAATTTTTGCAGTGTGACCAACACTGTTTCCTTGCTTGGTGGCTCCCACCAGTTTTTCCAGTACAAGCTTAGTGGCCTAAGAATTTGACTCGGTGTATTGTGCATGGCTTTAACAGAGCTCAGTACAAAACCCTCAGGATTCCAGCTGGATAAGCTACTCATAACACAGTAAATGGCGTGAAGTTGCCGCAATGATTTTTTTTTTTTTTGCAAATGTAATCCTTAATGCTGGGACAGTTTTTCAGATGTGTTGTTGGTGGAAACTGTTCCAGGATCAGCTTATTTCCCTCTGGACAGCTAAATTAGCGATTTATCGTACACAGAAAGTACACTTCCGTGGTGCACACTTCGACAGGGGTGCTGGAGCCAATTCCAATGCTCATTGCGTAAAAGGCAGGAAACACCCACAGTTGTATCATGTACAGTGTAGTGAAGGTTATGATGGATGACAATTCTGAAGTGTGTCCAAAATGGGATGCCTACTAATGCTCAATTTCAGTAAGAACCCTTCACTAGTTAGACATCTGGCTTGCACAGAGGGGGGTGGGGGGTAATGGAAATGGGTTCTTTGTTCTTTAAAAGTAAATTTGAACCACAGTGTCTACATTGAGCTGCTGGACAATTAGGTTTCCCCTAATTCATCTTACAGAGGATCATAACATTCCTATCCCTGTATTCCAGGATGACAATTGTCACATTCACTGGGCTGTAAATGTGACTGACCGGCATGAAGAGCATTCAGGAGCATTCACACATCTGGACTGGCCCGCAAATTCCCCAGAATTGAATCCTCTGGAAATCTGAGGGAACTACCTGGAACAACCAGGAATGCGCCAGGGAAGGCATCCACCAAATTTGGACCAACTGACCAATTCTTTGATGTAAGAATGTCTGAACATTGATGTGGCCAACATCCAGTCCATGCCCAATCCAGTCACAGCTGTTATTGGTGCTTGTGGAGGTGTCACACGCTATTAGGTACGTTTCCATGACAGGGAACTCCAATTTGGTTGTAGATGAATGATATGATGATATGTAGAGTATACAGTGCCCTGGTCTACAGGAGCTTCACATGTTTTAAGTACCTACTTATAGAAGCTGAGGAGCTATAACAGAACATGGAGGAATTCCAGATGTTCTCCAGTTTGACAGAGCTGTAGAAGACTCTAAAACCAACAAGTATTCATTACATTTATTAAACTCTGCTTCAGTTTCCCTTTACATATTTCACAACGAACAGGCCAATAGAGATGCTCCAAAATGACTTCAGGTTACATTGATGTCTATTCAAAGTTCAGAAGGTTTTGGACTTCTCTTGTAAAGTTAACGTTTTGGAGATACATCGTCGTGCTCACACGACTGCAAAAATACATGTTTACGTAAATATGATTCCTAATGCTACCACATCTATGTGGAATGTTGTTTTTCAAGATTACTCTATTGTTATGGAACCATCTACAGCTCATTCTAGATGCATCTAACATCACTACTAAGTTTCTGAAAGTGGTGAAAAGTTGTAGAGTGCTCATACCAGAATGATTTTATATAATATCAGTTTTACCTTATTGAAAGTCGTGATCCTGGTAAGCATAGCTAGACCATCTTAAGAGCTTTTAGAGGGGGATATTTTGAAGATGAACTGTTTTAAATACATGAGGAACAGGCAAACCTAACCAGTGCATTCCCTTATCTATCATTATCTTAGGTTTTGCACTAGCTGTCGGATTTGGTCCAAGTGTCCACTGAAAGCCACGTGTCTTCGGTTTTCTCCTTTAAAGCTGCAGCTGCAGATTACACGTTTTCCCCCCAAGAAAAACCCCACTTAGCAGCAAAGCAGAGTCAATTCATCTAACAGGGTGGATCAAACTCCTGGAGACAGTCAACTTCCTCACAAATAAGTTTTTGACGACGCTTAAATTATGAGAGCTACAAACATCAGGTCCACACTTCTGCACAACCGATCATATGACAAATTACATTTAGCTTCAGTTTCCATTCAGGTTCTGGTTGGACGGACGTCCAAAACAGCCCAAAATGTCATACCTTCCACCAAATTCAAGCGATAATGAAATATCTCCGAACACTTGCCACAAAATTTCTCAGCCTGTTCCAATGACGGCCACAAATGACAATTTATGAATATGCTGCTACAGTACGTTGTACTACGACTGCTAGTGATAACTGTGATTTCTAAAGGTTCAACCAAAAACACATGGGCTTTGTGTACATAACCCCAGAACCTCTGGCCTCCCTTACGTAACATGATCAAATCTGCTCATCTTGTTGATGACAACTTGTTGGACGGGTTTGCGCTGATGTAAACAGAAACGTGTTCCCTAATTCAGATGTCGGCTGGGCTTATAAATCTCTCAGCAGATCATCACCTGTCTGACTGAGCCCTGAGAACGCACGCCCGTCTCCACTAATTCAACAGATGCTGCAGCAGATGGCAAACAGTGACTGCAGTTATGAGGCATGACCAGATTCCCTCAGAATCAAACCTACTTCCCTTACCGTGGGCTACGCCTACTACTCATATCCAGAAGGACAAAACCTCTTCACTTGACCTCATTTTACTACATACTATAAAAACAGTTAACTCTACCAAGTTACCTAGCAAGCCTGAAATATAGAATTCATTAGACGGCAAATAAAAGAGAATGCAAAATTACTGTTTTGTTACTTTGTTTTTTTTATCTGGCTAGATTTCAAGACTTATTGTTTGCCTGAATTTAATTCTAATAAAAATGAACACCTAGAAGGAAGTTCTAACAAAATTAACATTCAGATTAATGTTCTAATAAAATTAATATCCAGAATAAAGTACTAAAAATGTTATAATCAAGAATAAAGCTGTAATAAAATGAATATCCAGTATGTTCTAATAGAATTAACATGCAAAGATGTTCTAATAGAATTAATATGCAGAATGATGTTCTAATTAAATTAATGTTCAGAATAAACTTTTAAAGAAAATTAATATCCAGAATGAAGTTCTAATAAAGTTAATATCCAGAATTATGTTCTAATAAAACTGATGTCCAGAATGAAGTTCAAATTAAAGTTATATATTAATATATTATATCAAGAATAAATTTTATCAAGAATAAAGTTTTAATTAAATGAATATCCAGAATTAAGTTCTAATACATTTATAATCAAGAATGAAGTTCTAATAAAACCAATATCAATATTTAAATTCAGAATAAAGTTCTAATAATAATAAAAACATTTTCTAATAAAAAATAATATCCAGGTTTCCAAATTCATATGAATTCAAATACAAAATCTAGTAAAATTAACCTCCATAATACAATTCTAGTAAAAATAACACCCAGAATAAAGTTCTAATAAAATGAGTATGTCCTTAATACAGTTCATACAAATGTAATATCCTGAATATCATCCTAATACAAATAATACACCAAAGTTCTAACATAATTAATATTCATAATACAGTGTGCCATATTCCAAAATTGGTGATAAGTGATATTTCAAAATATATAAATAATTTTAGCAGCCACTAAGAATTAATCAGCATCTAATAGTAATTATTCTATATATCTACTGTGAATTATTTACTAATTATGATCAACTATTCCATAACTATCATAAAACATACAGTGTCTACTCTGAACTATTCAGTATCTACTATTAATTATTAGAAAAGTGATATGGATTTTAATATGTACTATAAATTATTCAATATTGAGTATGAGTTATTCAGTAACTATGATGAATTGCTCAGTAACTCAGTAACGTATCAATATTTCTATTCATCTTAACCATATTTATTATGTACACATTAATTGTGTAATCATATTAACTGTGTACACATATTAATTGTGTAATCACAGAAGCGCAGAAAGCTGAAAGGTCATGTGGTATCAGGCAGAGATCATGTAAAGCTATTTTCATCACAAGCAGACAAACAAATAACTGTGGAGTGAAGATGAGCGCTATACTCATCACCATCATGTTTACAGATGCCCTGAAAGGCCGTGGTGAGCGGCCCAGCTCTAGTTCCTGTAAACTTTTTTTTCTGGCTAAAAGCCTGGTCCTCCTGTTTCCTGTGTGCGCGTGACAGATTGGTCACTGCGTGGAAATCTTATGGCCTAATTTAGTCACAATGAAGGGGAAAAAGCGCGGGCAAATTGATACGAAGCGGTCACGGTTAACATATGCAAATGGGCCATCAGTGACACGATGACAACTCAGAAAGGTTAGAGCCTAAAATTAGACAGCAGGTTCCTCGGCGTGCGCGCGAGTGTTTCTCCACATCATTAAGCCTCGTAGGACTAAAGCTCCGCTCTGCACCTGAGCAACAGAAAATCTTCTCCAGCGATGGCTGTTCCCCTGTGAGCTGTGTTTAAAGAGGCCATGCGTCATCTTCAAATACCGCTTTAAAACGTACTGCACCAACTCAATAACATATCTCATTCAGCAACGCTCTTACTTTTTCAATCTAAAAATCAACTTTAGAAAATTGTTTATTGTTTTGAATATAGATATATAAAATATATATTTGAATAGATTAGGTGAAATTAGATCAACAATTTTTATTATTAACTTTATCATAAGAGCAATCTGTCTTTGGCTTCCTTGTAAAAACACAAACATTAATGAATAGTAGAACAACAAAGTCTGAATGGAGTGCTGTAAAGCAATATTAACAAAAGTGTAAACAATTATTCAGTTCTTTAGACTTATTACTCGGTAATCACTATGAATTATTTAATACCTTTAGACTTACAATTCAGTAATCACTATGAATTATTCAGTAGCTTTAAACTTATTTTTCAGTAATCACTATGAATTATTCAGTACTTTAGACTTATTATTAATGATTGACTATGAATTGTTTGGTACCTTATACTTATTATTTATTAATAACTATGAATTATTCAGTACTTTAGACTTATTATTAATGATTCACTATGAATTATTTAGTACTTTAGACTTATTATTTATTAATCACTATGAATTATTCAGTACTTTAGACTTATTATTCGGTAATCACTATAAATTATTTAATACCTTTCGACTTACAATTGAGTAATCACTATAAATTATTCAGTACTTTAGACTTACAATTCAGTAATCACTATGAATTATTCAGTACTTTAGACTTATTATTTATTAATAACTGAATTATTCAGTACTTCAGACTTATTATTTATGATTCACTATGAATTATTTAGTACTTTAGACTTATTATTTATTAATCACTATGAATTATTCAGTACTTTATACTTATTATTTATTAATCACTATGAATTATTCAGTACTTTAGACTTATTATTTATGATTCACTATGTATTATTCAGTACTTCAGACTTATTATTTATGATTCACTATGTATTATTCAGTACTTTAAACTTATTTTTCAGTAATCACTATGAATTATTCAGTACTTCAGACTTATTTATGATTCACTATGAATTATTCAGTACTTTAGACTTATTATTTATTAATCACTATGTATTATTCAGTACTTTAGACTTATTATTTATTAATCACTATGAATTATTCA
>JAVGWN010001128.1:0-12824 GCA_034552555.1 Semaprochilodus insignis | reverse complement strand
TGCTTGTTGCGGACCCTTGTCAATCAAACTGTTTGGCGGTGGTAGAGTGGGTGGAGTTTGGGATGATGACGACGTTAAAGCATGTATTGTCCATTTTGTGGCGTGTGTTTTATCCAGCTGACACGCTTCTGTTTGTCCTGGTGAAGGTCTTTAGAGTGTTTAAAGAGCAGACGGGAGACCAACAGGCGACTCTGAACCACGTGGGCTGTAAAAGCTCTCAGACATTTTAATCTAGCTAGCTGGTTCTCCACTACAGCTAGTGTTACAGCCCACTTACCTTCATTAACATTTCCAGCTCTAAGTGGTTTAGACGCCTGTTCATCTCTTACTTCCACTCACTCTACCTCCGCCAAACAGTTTGATTGACAAGGGTCCGCAACAAGCACTTGTGTGTTAGACCCGCCCTTTCTGTCAGAATTCGGTTTAAAAAAGTGTTTTGCTACTGGTAAAAGAGTTTCACGTCTCGTAAGTTTTTACTTTTGTAATTTTGTTTTCTGAAATGTTAATTTGTTTTGCACTTCTCGGCCACCGTACTATAGAGGCCCTAATTCAAAACTGTTGTCTGTTCACTGCGAGGTTAACATGAAAACACTCACAGGACACTCACATCAGATGTCCAGATGTCTGTGATAAGACTAATTCCTTTTTGGATTGACTTCCAGCATTGTGAGGCGTCCAGCACGCAAAAACAGCGAAACATCATTCCCACTGAAAACAACAGAAAACAGCACATCGGTCCGCAAACACGTACAGCGTCAGTCCATCTTAAATCATCAGGAGCTCTTCAGTAACCTCTAATAGACTTGATCATGCAGGTTCTGGCTCTCCAGGGATGTGACTGATCCTGTCTGTGTGTAAACTCCGCAGGTGTGAAGAGACAGGGAGAGAAGGAGCTGAAGGAGGGAGATGTTGATGTTAGCACAAACTCCTCTCCGTACGTCACCAAGAACCTGACCTACGCCCCGAGAGACTTCCAGACACTGATCGACCTCACCTCCTACAACGTCCTCAACAGCAGAGACACCATCGCTCGGGTGCTGCAGAAAGCTCTGCACAGGAGAAGCCCCCAGGAACGAGTGGCCAGCCCGACCACCTTCACCAGCACAGCCTGGACACGGATAGTAACTACTATCATGTCCCTGTTCTAACCCGATACTGTACTGTACTACAGCGTAATTACTGTACTGTACTAGTTACTCAGGTCAAGCACGTTACCTCAGGGATGTACACCGATCAGCCATAACATTACAACCACCTCCTTGATCAGTGTACGTATTAATATTAGCAGTTCAAATATTTAAGTTAAATTATTATGTTTACTTGAATTTACTCATTTCCTAAATCACTAAATTTATTACCAGGAATCTATAAAGGCATCTGAAATCTGAATCTTGAGTTGTGACGTTGCAGTTTCAGTGCTCTGTGGACAACTGCAACTTAAGAAACTTTATAAAACACTCCACATGCACTTCAGCAACTACTGAAATTCAGAAAAGCTCGTCTAATTTGGATTTAAGTCATTTTAGTAAGCCAGTACGTTTCTTAAAATAAGCAAAATTATCTGCTAATAAAGTGAGAAAATTACTTATTAAAATTGCTTACTTTTTAAAAATGATATAAGGAAGTGGAGGGAGCAGAATGTCATTTCTAAGGCCATCCCAGCCCTAAACTGCTGTCTTTACTGTTTTCTGCCCATTTATGAGAAACAGACTGCATGCAGGGAATGTGCAAAGATCTCCTCCTGCTCAGCTTCCTGTGTGAGCAGTCTCCAGAGTTCAGTTTCACATTTAGGATTCTTTTGAAAAAAAAAAAAACCTTTCAGTTCATACAGCAGTGATTTCAGGTCAAGCTTAGTTATGCCTAGAGGTACAGCAAGTGGGGTTTGTTTAATATGAGACCCAATAAAACAAGTTAAACAGACTCAGCTGACTCCTTCATAGACAATAGCTTAGTTCAATTGATGCCATGTACTTTTGTACTGTTTAGTTTCAGGGACATAAACCAGAAATGATTTAACAACTCACTATGGTTTTGTGTTTTAGCTACATTAGCCATGTAAGTAAGTGAGTAAGCACTTTCCAACGTTTCATCATCAATTCAAAGAAGTGTTTAATTTCTGCAGAGATAAGACAGGCTTTCACATGTAGCTTCAGACACAAACCCTTTATAGTCAGTCGACATAGTATCCACTCGGGGCTGCACAGACGAGTTGATCGTACTGCTCAGCAACGACGCTTTAAGCTTGAGGTCAACTAGTCACGTGACTGATAGATCACAAACACCTTAGAGAAGAGGACAGCTGAAGAGCCTGGAGCACTACAAAAATCATCTTAGTGTCTTATATCTAGTTGATATATTTTAAAATTCTCATTTGAGATTGTTGTAAACTAAGTTTAAGATTATTTATCTTATTCTCAAACATTTTTACGTGTTTTAAATCATTTTTGCAGGCCACAGTGGCTCACTATATTGACCGTTAATTTAGCTAAAACTATTTTAATAAATTAGTTTGAAACCAGGCAAATTATCTGCCAATATAGTGATAAAATGTGGCTTAAAATCACTTAAAACGAGTAAAAATATCTGGAAATAAGTAAAATAATCTTAAAATGAGTTTACCACAATCTCAAATGACAATTTTAAGATACATCAGCTAGATGTAAGATAATTATACCTCCCAAAGTTAATTTTTTTTGCAGTGTAAAGATTGAAATCGGTTACTCATATTGTCAGTTGTGATGCTGTAAATTTCTTTAGCTTTCGAGCTAGCGGACATGATTTCTGAACATGATTTATGAGTGCAGACAGTGAGGACAGAGCAGATAATGAGGATACAATTAAATGACAGGTTTATGAGGGGAAATGGTGATGACTGTAAGTTAATGGAGAAAGTTGGAATGAAATGATGACGTGGACCTCCTGGTGAAGTTTGCTTCAGGGAATAATGAAGATGATTGTGAATTCTGACGTAGGGAATACATGCGGAAGATGATGCTGATGAGTACTTTATGGTAGATGTTCAGGAAATGAATTCTAGATGACAGTGGGAACTTCCTGGAGGATTATGGGGATTCTGTAGAAAGGAATGAAGATGTAGAAGAGGTCATAGGAGAGTCAGGAAACTACGTTGATGAGGACTTTTTGGTAGACGTGATGAAAATGACGAAGATGACGTTGATGAGCACTTGTGGAGTTTATGTCATAGAATGGTAATGATGATGGTGAGCACTTCCATTGTTCCATTTCGTAATTGATAATGATGTAGATGATGAGGAGGAGTCTGGTGGAGCGATGAGGATGACGTTGAGGTGTGTGTGATATTTCCTTGCCTATTGTTAAAACACTGGATTATTACAGAGCACTAATAAGCCATTTGGCTTTCTCAGAGGGTGACACATTCAAAAAGCACATTACCTCAGGGATGTACACCGATCAGCCGTAACATTACAACCACCTCCTTGATCAGTGTACGTTTTGCTAACTTGTATATCAACTACTAATATTAGCAGTTCAAATATTTAAGTTAAATTATGACGTTTACTTGAATTTACTCATTTCCTGAATCACTAAATTTATTACAAGGAATCTATAAAGGCATCTGAAATCAGAAGCTTGAGTTGTGACGTGGCAGTTTCAGTGCTCTGTGGACAACTGCAACTTTATAAAACACTCCACATGCACTTCAGTAAGTACTGAAATTCAGAAAATAGCCTCAGAAAAACATTACGTTTCTTAAAATAAGCAAAATTATCGGCAGTTAATAAATAAGTTTCCCTATTTAAAAAAATAAATTAACCTCTTGCTCTCGTTTCTCATCTCATCTTTATTTTATTTTACTTATTATATATTTGTTACATGAATGTTAGTGCTGAGCTCACCTGTTTTCTTGTCCAACATATTTCACTGTTTCATTAACCTAGTGTTAACCTACATATGACTAATAAAAATAACCTGAACTGAACTAAACTGAACTCCTGATGATTGAGACGTTTGAGTTGAAATGTTATGAAAATGTAATACATACACCACAATAAATGGGCTCCACATGCATCTACAGCTGTGTTCCTAAGCAATGCTGCTACATCTCATTCTCTTAATAAATACAACACCTTTGCATTTATGAGGGAGCACGAGTCGCAATGAAAATTTGCAGTCCCAACTCGGGAGGTGAAAAAGTTACTCTGGATTATTTTATTTAATATGTATTTTTTTAGCTTATGTTAAAAATACAGCATAGACAGTCAGTCGAAGCTGCTGTTGGGTGGGGATGTAAACAGTAAATGCATTTTTTAAACAAGAAGATAATATGGTAATTGTTCTTAGATATTGTCTAGCTCTACACTCTTCAGGTATTTGAAGCACCTTCAAAGGAGTTGTTTATCCAGTTCTGACATATATAAGTAATAAATGAGAGAAAAGAGTAAGGAAAGAATGTGGAGGAAATACACAGGTTTAAAACAAAAAAGGTATGCTGTACAAAGGCTGTGTGTGAGTGTGTGAGTGTGTGTGTGTGTGTGTCAGGAGAAATGCGGTCAAGGTGGGCTGGTCTGCATCATAGGACTCCTGCTCTGAAAACTAGTCCTACTGCGACCCTGGCCAGAGGAGAACAGATGATTGGGCCAGTCGTGTGCCTGCCCTAAACAGGGCTCTGAAGTCTGTTCAGGCAGACCAGAGAGGGCAGTGTGTTAAGGCTCCAAGACGACAAGTAGTGGTTTACTGGTTATAGCTATACTAACACAGTACTTGCGTCCATGTTTATAGACTACAAAGTGTCATACAGTGTCAGAAAACATAATCAGGTCTATGGGAGGCAGGTTTGTGATGATTTAGGTGTGCATTTTGCTACATAAGCTTCAGACACTAAACAAATCTTCACTGACCGGTTTGTGGTATGATCGGATATATTTTCTTTAATCCTTTTTATGGCTTTAACTGAGTTTCTGCTCACATGCAACACCGTTCTAAACAAGAGAGAATGCTTTCTGTCTGTGTGCTACAGCCCTGCTGGAAAAAACAACCATTCGAATTTAGAATGATCTGCCATTTGTGCTTGCACACGGAGGAGTTTGACCTCTGCATTTAAATCATCCATACAGTTAAATCAACCACACATGCACATACACGCTAGGGGGCAGTGGGCAGCCCTATCCACAGCACCCAAGGATTAGTTGGGGGTTAGGCGCCTTGGTCAAGGGAACTTCAATCGTGTACTATCAGTTCAGGGGATTGAACCGGCGGCTTTCCAGTCACAAGGCTGGTTCCCTGACCTCCAACTGCCTCTTAAAGCCAGTGCTCTCCCCATTAGGGATACGAACCCTGGTGTTCTGTGTGACAGGTGGACATGCAATCCACTATACTGACCAGGACCAACTCTTGGGGTCTACTTCCCTAGTGAGCTACCCATGAGCTGTTACAGGTTTCTGCTGGACTATCACGGTAGTCTCTAACAGTTCCTAACAGTTCTTATTCAGTATTGCATATAATTGTAAATTCTGATCCTTTGTGTTTGTTGTGCTATCTGGTGTTGACCTGAGGAGGGTGGGTTCCCTTTTTGAGTCTTCGTTCCTCTTGAGGGTTCTTCCTTTTGCTCTGAGGGAGTTTTTCCTTGCCACTGTTGCCTTCGGCTTGCTCATCGGGAGCTTGGACCCGGATTCTCTGTAAAGCTGCTATGTGACAACATCTGTTAAAAGGTACTGCTCAAATAAATTTGACTTGACTTGCTGGTTCCTGGTGGTGTCTAATAGTCACTAATGGGGCTTTGCGTTTTACCGATGAGTTGATATGCAGGGTGCCTCCAGCACCAGGGTTGAGAAACACTGGTGTAAAGCATTCTAAAGGTTTAATAGGTGACCTGAGACTGATACCAGATGCATGTAAAGGTTTCCTAACAGCATATTACGGACTTTATTCAAATTTAAATGCAAATTTGAAAACTCAAATTGAAATGGCCTATTTACAAATGCATTTCCAGTGTGAATGTGCATTATAGTGTGTATTTGCATTTGCAATTCTGTGTATGATAGCTGTTAAAGTGGAAAGTGGAAAGGCAAATTGCTTTAGGTGTTCCATTTTCTTAAAGGTCTGAATTGGACATATTTAAAGGAAAATTTGACCCTTGATTTGCAAAATCAAGGCAAAATGAAAAATGCACACCTAAAACATCACAAACCTCCTTAACACACTGCCCTCTCTGGTTTGCCCGGACAGACTGCCATAATTCAGTGTGTCCTCTCCTTACCTTTATTCCAACTCCCAATCTTTGCAGGAGTCTCACTTTCAGTTCCTTAAAGAGACGCACCTACAAAGTTCAGTCTTAGAAGCTGGTTTAGCATCTTCTGCTTCTTCTCACCATCCAGATAACCCAAACCCATTCGGTGGTGTTGAGGTTCTGGACTCTGGGGTGGTCAGTCCATTGTTCTAAGAACACCAGCAGATTCTTTGTTAGATGTGTGTGTCTCTTTTTCTCAGTGAGGAGCTTCTTGAACAGCTACACCTCCTTTCAGACCCATAGGGTTAAGTGGTCTTCTCACAGTGGAAGAAGGATGGACAGAAACACCTGTGGCTGTTCTGAGATCTGAAGCAAGAGTGGCGGTTGATGTTCTCCTCTCTCTCAAAGGACAAAATGTGCAAACAGGTACTTATAGAAAGACATAAGAAACAGGAGTAAACACTTGGAGCTCGGGTGATGTGGAGCGACGAAACAGATTGTGACTGGTGAAGGTTGTGGGTAAAGGCGTCATGTGATCTCTCATAGGATCCTTGGAGATGCAATAATAGACTCGACATGCATTTGATTGATCATCAAAGACTCAGACTTTGGCTGTTTTCAGGCAAATCGGACTTGTTTCTCAAATCACGGTCTTTTGAGATGAGATGATTCTATTTACATTCTATTATTTTTGTTAAAGATAATGGCTGAAAGTGGCCATCCTCTGAGCCTATACCTAAAAAGTGCACAAAATGCATGTCGGTGTTTTTATTCTATTATTTTAACACCGTTCTGCTTAAAAGAAAGACTAAGAGTGAAGAAAAGTCACGAAAATCACGAAATCACGAAAGTGGCTCCTTCTCTAAAATCCCATTTTAAAGAGAACCGCTAAATGTATCCCAGAATGCAGAACACCCCGAACCTCGAGGTGGATAAGCTGCAATAGCAGAAGATCATGTTGGGTTCACATCTGTCAGAACAGAAAGCTGAAGCTGCAGTGGACCCAGGCTCACCACAGCTGGATAGGTGAAGACGGGAGAAACACAGCCTGGTCTGATGAATCTCCATTCTGCTGATGCACAAAGACGGTACATTTACAATTCGGGACCGACAGCACAAATCCACAGACCCAATCGGTATGGTTAATACCGATCAATCTTAGCTTGAATGTCACAGCCTATTTTAGTATTGCTGCTTTTAGCCACTTTACCAGCAGAAGCATTTACATGTTTATCAGCATGTGGCATGTGGTCATGGCATCTGATGTAAAAGTATGTCTGTGTGTTTCTCACAGTTTACTTTAGCTCCCAAGCTCTCAGCGCCTTATCAGCATTTTCAGTGTTACAGCTTCATCTTTCCAGTGAAGTGAACACATCAGCAGATGTATAAAGCCTCGCTGTCATCAGTTCGGGTTTTTCAGGTTTTACGCTCAGGCTGTATTAAAACAGCTGCATGTTGGGACAGTTCAGGCTCATACAGGGATCTGGACGCGACTGATAATGAAGGTACAGTTAATATTTTCCAGTTTCTGTTAGTTGTAGTGACTGTTGAGCATACTGTAGTACTATGTAGTATCACAGCTTCACCTGGGGAACAGGTCAAACTGCTGGATAAGGTCAAAGTGGTAAAGCTTGGCTTGTAATTCAAATCTTCTGTCCTAGCATAAAGGGTGCAGCAGTCATATTTTATCGCCTCTGGCTCATTTTGATTGACGGCTGAGAGGCTGAAGTGGAGGTCGACTGATTTATTAAAAATTGGTTAGGATGTAAGCGAAGTCATTTCGTGATGACTGTGGTTTGTGGTGTGAAACGCTCTGTTTTAGAGAAACCTGCAGAGTCAGAACTGTTCACAGTGGTGGTGAATGGAACCAGACGTCTACCTGACAGAAAGTTATACATCAAGTCATCATGAATACGCTACCTGCTGTCTGACGACGTTGTTTTACAAAACGTATCCTATTATTACCACTATGTTGTATTTAATAGTTAATACAAAATTTTAGATATCCATGCACGTGTCCATATATGTGTGTCCTACCTGTCAAAGGTTTAGACACGGCTATTCAGAGAAGGGGTTCCTTAGTTTTAGCTTAATGCTTTACTTTAGAATAAAAATGAAGACATCAAACTGTAAAATAGCAAATCATACAGTCCACCTTAAAACTGGAAAAACTGAACTTTAAAGGGGATGTTGGATATCAGTGTGTTTTGTAAACAAGTGTGTATGTATACAAGTGTGTATATGGTTACCATGTGGGGAACAGCTGCATTACCAGAACAGAACTTTATGCATTTACGACAGGACGGAGTCCCTAAGAGAATGTTGCTATCAGGGTTCTACAGGTCATAGGTCAAACACCACTTGAAGGACCGCTGACCATCTGCTGACACTAGATAAGGACACACCCTCTATGTATCTTAAGGGGGTGGTGAAACTAGAGCTTTTAAACTGTTCTAAAAAATAGATTTTTGCGAAACAGAACATATATTAGAGGTGGCGATATGGCAAAATATAAGGTGGGTGGTGGATCATTTTCAGCACTGCAGTGACACTGACATGGTTTCCTGATCAGGGCATTTCTATGAGCACTATACAACTCTGCAAAGTTTTGATTCATAGTGAGACCATACCTAGAAAAAAATGAACTTATTTTAAACCAGTGTGTTACAGTGACCCTGATGTTCACTTTTTGATCCTAAACATAAGCTTAATTTTCCTCTCCAGCCACTGCTTAGCAACCGCTCCGCTATCTGGCATTAGCTCAGCTAAGCCTATACGTTTTTTAGCAGTGAGCTATTGTTCCTTTTGAAGGGACTTTGTGTTTGACACTCCAGATTTTTAAAATATGTGCCTGGGGGATCTGTAAAATGAGACCTGATACTTTGACAGAGCAAGGGATAAGCATTTCTAAAGTTGGGCTGTGTTATATTATATTAGTGATATTATTATGTAGTGACGTTGCAATATGTCACAATGACAATATTTTCATAGGGTAAAAATCATCAGCACTGAAAAAGACTTCATAAAAAATATGCTGTGTTCAACTGTCAATGTTATGAAATAAAAGCTGCCATGTGAATATACACATATATATATATATATATACACACACACAGGTGTACAGTTCTCCATATGTCCATCTGGTGAGTCTGGCAGGGTATACAGGGACTATTGACTATAAGACAGAAGATGTAAAAGAGATCAGTATATATGTGCAGGTGTAGATGTGCTAGATGTGAAGTATCAGTAGAATGGAGAGTAAGGTATTGGGGTGTGGCTGTGGTGTGGATCGTCCATGGTGATGATATTGATTCAGGTTAGAGGTGAAGTGACAGGCTCATTAACTGACACACACCACGTTCTACAAGAAAGTGTTGTATTGGTTGTTGGCTTAAAAACACAACTAACAGGATTTCACACAACAACAAAAAACAACATTCCAAACTCCCAGAAAGATAACAGTGGCTAAGGCACGCACTTAAAGAAAACAAAAACACAAAAGAAAAAGAAACTTCTTTCAGTTTGTGACTGACACACACACACACACACACACACACATGCCTACAGCCCAAGTCATACCCAGAGAAACAGACAGAATAACTACGAAACACTAGGGATGGGCATCGTTACGGTTTTATCTATACTGATATGGATACCGATACTTATCAGTCCTTATCAGATACTTAGTGATTTGCACAATTTGACAAAAAACCAAAAACAAAACAAACAAAAAAAAATATATGAAATGAAAAGGTGCAAAAAGGTTAAAAAACAAAAAGGCTGTGGTGGTCGTCTCCCTACAGCTGAACAACCATATACCATTAGTGAACCCTGGTTCTCAGGACAACTCCCACTAAGTTCTTAGGCTACCTAGCAGTTAGCGATTTATGCTATGCTAGCTTGCAAACTTGATTTCAATACAGATTCAGCTTAATATCACCACTCCCACGGCTAAGCTGATTTAGACCATCCGAATATCCTAATTACTATTTCAATGCTGGAAACATTTTCTAATAATCAAACTGTCCTACTTGGAGTTTATAAACAAGTTTGTTCCACCTTAAATTGTGCAGCAGTTACTGTTATAACGTCTGAGATGCCAGAATGTAACCAGTGTTGTACAGTTACTCAGTAAGTGTAACTGGTTAGTGTACTTAAGTAGTTGTTTTGGTGTAACTGTATTTCCAGTCTGGGGGACTCCACTACATTTAACCTCTAGTCTCTGACTGTTCATTCCACTACATTATGGCCAAATCTGTCCTTCCTTTTCGTTTATGTGAGTATATAAACAGAACATGTCCAAACAAAAGAAGTGTGAAGCGAGCCCACCAATCAGGGAACAGTGCTCACTTTGTTTTGAGCTTGTTTTGACCTGTTGGACAGAGCTTGGTTCTAGCTAATGGAACCTGTTCTCCTTCAGTGTTCTGTGCTGATGGTGATTGTAATAGACGTCAGTGTCAGACTAATTACTGATCTTCTATTAAAGACTGGTGGACTGAGAGACACTAGAGTCTCTTCACCTACACTGAGCTGATTAAGAGTCTTGTTCCAGAAATGATAATAGGACATTAGAGCCATAATAAATCATGCTCCTGTTACTCTCCATACTTAAGTACATTTGAAGGTACATACTTTAGTACTGTTACTCCAGTGGAGGTCTAAAGGGAGGAACTGACACTGACACTGGAGGAATATTTAACTTGGCTACCTCTACTTCAACTACATGGTTGTGTATTTCGTTCACCTTTGAATGTAACTGCTGCACCATTTAAGGTGGTATGAGGAATACAAACATGACGAGGGCGGTTTAACTCCTACGCAGAGTTTTATGTTGTGGGCCCACTGTAAATATGTGATACGGTAGGACATTTCGACAGGGTAGCACAGTTGGTCACAACACCGGGAGGCTGCACTGAGGACGTAGGTGCAGCAGCCCCTAAAGCAAACACCACTGTTAAAGCATCTCTATATTGCTAGTCTTGTTTTACTGAATTACTACAATACATACAATTATTTTTTTTTGTCTGTATTCATCCATGTTTTACACTACAATGTGCCAACCACTTTACCTTTTACTACTGTTTGTTAACCTACATCTGATTTGTAACGCTATGTGTGGCTATGAACACTATCTATGGCATTCCTCTGCACACTACAAATTCAAAACAAATAGTTCCTGAGTAAACACTATTTTACTACCATGTACTTCCTGAAGCAGTCTGGTGATAGGGATCAAATGGTTACCGGTTTCACAGTAATTTAGTTTAAGGTTTGAAATCATAACTATCATGAAAACCGTGGTTGATTACCATGCTTTGAAAAACACACATTAAATAATGATCAGCCAAGGTTAGCAAGTCTCCCAGCTGTAGACGCATGGGCAAACATGGCGGAAGCCAGTCACAGCGAACCAGGGATTTTGCAGCAGTGTAAGTGGGCTAAGTCTGAAGGGTGGTGGTATTTTGGTGCTCATATAAGTGCTGCGAAAGGAGGCAGGCTGAAATCAGCTCCTTATTCACTGATTTCTTAGTCTAAATTTCCCGTTCCACCTTAAATAGTTGCGCAAGACTCTGAACCTAAAGCGAGCATGTTTGCGTTTATAGTTAGGGTTTCCGACAATGCGGTATTCTCTGTGAAATTCCATGACAGAGTTCTCATAAACACACATGTGGTGGGGAACCAGCTCAGCAAGTCTCCCTTCAACTTCATTTTGAAAGAAGAAACAGAAAGTTTAAAAAAATTGGAGGTGCTGCAATTGCGTCATTTTTAGCGGGTGTGTCCCGCCCTCACCGGTGCCACAATGTAACTGCTGCACCAGTTAAGGTGGAACAGGAAAATTCAAATAAGAACCTTCCTGATGTTCTATAGGGATGTGTGGTTTTGGCTGGAGGGATGATGTTAATCTGTACTTTTGGTGATGTGTGAATAATCTTGATATTGTTTGTCTCAACTGAAAAAAAATGCACTTAGCATGCTGCCATCATGATGTGGCACAGCCCTTATATAACCTGCTGTTATAACGTAAAAAATTTGATGACCACCCAAAAAAAGTAGCCAGTTAGAGACCACGAGATTTGTGAACATTTTAACAAAACTATTTTATCTTATGATGTCAGTTCAGTGTGCAACAGTGTTCCTAAACCATGGAAGTTTGAAATTAGTTTTTCCTGTTCATTCTAGAAGGAAGTGGTGCCACACTGGAACCTTTCAGTCAAAGTGCTGCAAGCAAAGTTCGCCCATTCACATGACTACTGTAAGTCCTACACACACACACACACACACACACACACACACACACACACTTCAGGTTAAGGATGCTGCAGCCCTGCACGATGACCCCTTGGCCACAGAACCCTGCAGTTCCTCCTTCAAACACTAGATGGAAATACAGACCTCTTGACTTTTGACTAAAACTGTAGCCTGAGAGAAAACCAGTTCAGTCTGACAGTCGGACACCGCTAACCTGATACCACACCGAGAGACCATCACTCACCCAGTACAGTGAGGATCAGACCACTAACACCGCTAACCCGATACCACACCGAGAGACCATCACTCACCCGGTACAGTGAGGATCAGACCACTAACACCGCTAACCCGATACCACACCGAGAGA
>JAVGWN010001127.1:0-12824 GCA_034552555.1 Semaprochilodus insignis | reverse complement strand
GATGGTGAGAATGGGCTTTTGGGTGTGCATATTTATTTATGCAGACAGGTTAATAAATCATTTGAGACTTAATCATTTTCTCTCTTATTAGGAATAAGAAAAAGCAGAGGAGAATGACGGTGAAGTACGACGGCCAGGTGAGCTATCAAAGACTGCTGAAGGAGAGAAGTTGCCCTGCTTGCTTCTTACCTGTGGAGTTGGTTTAGTGGGTTAGTGCAGAGTAAACACTCCACCCTGCGGTGTAGAGGAATTCCAGCAGCTGGACTCATTACAGATCTCCACCTGTAGATGGCAGTACTGATCTAAGACCTGTCTGTAGAGCAGCAAAGGCGTAAAATAGAAGTTTGTCTGAAGTGCCAGATTTGCTATTTGTGTTATATGCTTGGCGTTTATCAAAGCACTCTTAAACTGAGCATGTTCTCCTCTGTCCAGAATGTTACTCCCAATGCTAAGGATGACACGTACACAGCTCTTGACCCCAGGTCCAGGTCCTGTCATATATATGACACACTTGCAGTAAGTGTCGTTTCAAAACCACTGTTCACTAGAGTTACTACTAACCATTTATAGTCACTTCTTTATTACTCCTCTTCTAATTTATTCCCTTTTTCCTTCCAGACATTTCGTTCCAGTCCATCTGCTGATCCAGACCCAGCTCTGAATCCTCAGTCCAGCTCTCCTGAGTACCCGAGCAGTGAGTGAACACTGCACTTGTTGAAGCTCCTCAGACTCACCAAGGGTGTAAGAGTCAACATAAGCCTCCATAAGTAGGGACAAGCCTCAGTGTGGATTTAAACCCATGTGACAAGATGCCATGAAGAGGTTCAAAATTTCTTTTGGGTAGTATTGAAAGACCTTGACGCAAGCCTTCAGCAAACGACAGATCCAGCCAATAATATTTCTGAACGTGCATTTGAGTGTTATCCTAATGATTTCTGCAGGTGGTTTAGAAATATGAAAGCGTGTTCTCCAAACATATGCTAGACTGCAGGAGGACAATGGAATTTGTTTGCCATGTGCACATGGCAGATACTTAGCCAATCGGGCTCCCATACCAAGACTCATGCTGGAAGTGGGTCATTAATATTCTTCAGTATGGAGCAGTTCTTCTAAGATTACTGAAAATAAATGAATATTTGGTGTACTTCAAGAATGAAAGAGTGATTTACTGAAAACAGGAAGAACGGTTGTTAACCACATTCACACCAATCGATTAAAATGATGAAATACGTTCAGATAAATAACTAGGGCTTGTTGTATTAGTAAAGAATGTTTGATTATTGAGTAGAGAAATGATTATTTAACTTTGTATTGTCTTTTGACTAACAAGTGTCTAGTTTGACTTGGTCTCTTTGATAATTTCAAATGCGCTTCAGTAACAAAAGTGATGTAGCACTAATATGAGGTCTGTAGAACTGCTAAATACATTCAAGGCTTCTTATTGTAGTATAGTAATTGTCAGGTTTCAGACTCTTTCAGAAAGATAAGTATTAAAGAAATGTATCAACCTTGAAACAGGACGTATGACTTTGTATGAGGGTTGTTTGTAGGGTGGGAAGCTGATGCCACATGTGACCTACTTTTACCATCACAAAAAAACCTGCAGTAGGCATCACATGATCGTGGTACTGCGGTACTCCGGTCCCCGTTCCAGTTTCCAGCCCAGTCTCCCTTCCTGTTTCCTGTCTGGACTCACAATTCTTGTTCCATGTTTTCTTCCATGTGTAACCCGTCTCCCCTTCCAGGTTTTGTGTTTGTCCCTGTGTCTTTGTCTGTCTCTTTGCCCGTCACTGTTAATGTTCAAGTCCCAGTGTCTTCAGGGTTGTCTGTACCTGTTCCTGTTAATGTTTCTATCCCTGTTCCTGTTACTGTTCCTGTTCCTGTTTCCCTGTCATCATTACTTCAGCCCTTCATCCAGTCCCTTGTCCAGTCCCTTGTCCAGTCCCCTGTCCAGTCCCCTGTCTGTTTCCCGGTCCAGTCTCCTGTCCCGTCTCCTGTCCAGTTGTTTGTCCCATCTCCAGTCCAGTCTTCTGCCCCGTCTCCTGTTCAGTCGTTGGTNTCCCCGGTCCAGTCTCCTGTCCAGTCTCCTGCCCGTTCCCCGGTCCAGTCTCCTGTTCAGTGGTTTGTCCAGTCGTTTGTCCAGTCTCCTGTTCAGTCGTTTGTCCAGTCTCCTGTCTGTTCCCCGGTCCAGTCGTTTGTCCAGTCTTCTGTCTGTTCCCCGGTCCAGTCACTTGTCCAGTCTCCTGTCTGTTCCCCGGTCCAGTCTTTTGTCCAGTCTCCTGCCTGTTCCCCGGTCCCGTCTCCTGTCCCGTCTCCTGTTCAGTCATTCATCCAGTCTCATGTCCCGTCTCCTGTCTCTTCCCCAGTTCAGTCGTTTGTTCAGTCGCCCGTGTGTTCCCCTGTTCAGTTTCCTGTGTTTTAGTACTGTTTCGGGCCTCCACTCTGAGCCGGCTCTCTTGGTGCTGTCTACTATGCGCCTCGGGAGCTGCGCATCAGAGGGGGGGTTATCTCACGTCCCGTCTAGTCTAGCGCCTGTTTTTCTCGGTTTTCAGTTTTCTGTTTGTCTTGTCATTGCAATGTGCCCTTTGTTGTCCTGTTCNTAGCCCTTGTTGTTTTATACTCCATGTTGTACCTTTTGTTCTTGCTTGGTGTTTTGTTCCCCTGCTGTAGTTTTGTCTCCCTGCCGGTCGTTGGTCTCCCTGTCCGTTTCTTGAGTCTCTGTGTCTGTTGGTCTTTGGTATCTTTGTGTTTTAGTCATCATGGTGTTTTGTTTCTTGTTTCTACCTGTGCCTTTGCCTTTAGTTTCATCTTGTTTGTTTTGTTATTAAATCCTTGCACTTGCATCCCGTCTCCTCGTCGTGTCCTGTGTAACACCTACAGCTGTAGAGTCTGTATCTCCAGTGCTGCTCTGATCTTCACAAGGCCTGTCGGAGCAGCACTGCTGTGCTAGGATCTGATTCTGAGACTGGAATATAAGATGAGGAATCTGATCCTGAAGCAGCTCTGAGAGGTGATGAGCAGCACTCGTTTACATTTGCTGCAAGAAGAGTGAATAGGATGTACTAGACGTTCTTCCCTAATGAAAGTTTGTATTGTCCCGCTTCCATCTTCCAACGAACAGAACAGAATGATGGATGATTCACAAAAAAACAATTCTCTTCATCTTTCTCAGTCACTGATGCTGATGAACAGAAACGGGGGGTGAACATCAGTAAACATCTAACCACAATGTCGTGTGTGCTTTTTTTAGCTTCACCACTCAGATGAGTTGTGGTCTGAGTGTTCAGAGACACAGGAAGTTGCAGTGTGAGAAAATGGAGCTGCTGGTCAGTTGATGCCACCCACACTACCTACAGAGAACATGCAAGAAAACAGGGATGTCAGTGAGAAGGAAAATGTTTATCATCTCAATATTGACTCGTTAATGTTTGTAATTAATATTCTCTGTATTAATATTCTTCAACACGGAGCAGTTCTTCCAAAAGTTGTACACTACTCAGTTTGACTGAGGAAAAAGTGCGTCTGACTGACTCAGTGGAAACAGGAAGCACAATAGCCAGAACACTTTCAGATTCAGGCCGACTGTTCAAACTAATGAAGCTCCTCATCGCATTCTCCTCTTCGTTCTGTGGATTCAAAAACTGAGTATCGTTTAATGAAGGTGAGAGACTCATAGCGCTTGTTCAATTAGTAATAATAACAATAACAATAATAGCTCAAAGCAATGGGGGGATATATATATTAATTTATTTATTTATGTATTTGTTTTTGTGTGTGTGTGTGTGTGTATGTGTTTTTAAATAATAATAAAGAAGCAGAGTAACTGAAAGAGATCTCTCCATGTTTCCTGTATTGTACAGAAGGTACTTTAAAGTCTGTTCTAATAGATACAGGTAGCCAGTGCAGTACTGAGGTTACAGTTACCATCTAAAGAGGTAAACTAGTATTGGCTATGGAATACTATGGAATACCTTTGGATAAATCAAGTGTAGTTTGGCGTTGGGTATTTCGGATCATTCTGACTACAAAAGAATGAAGGAAATACAAAGTCATGCGCATTTAGAAGTGATATAGCACTATAAGAGGCCTATAAAACAATGCTAATGGACAAAGAAGCAAGTGCAGCTCTCGGTCTGTAGTGGAGTATTAGAGGCATTTGTTGCCTTTGAAATAGTTGTAAATAGTTTGCATGTAAATACAATGTATTATCACTCAGGTCACACTGCTGATATCACTCAGAATGACTCTCACTGTTCACCTGCTGTATCTGTTCTTCATCTCAGGTGAGTCAGAGCTGTTACTCCTCACCACCGTGTAAACTGCACCCCTCACAGTTAGAAGAATATATTTTCATGTGTTTATGTTTAGTTGTGCACTTCTGATTATCCCAAACTCAGCTGAGATGAAGAGTCTTAGAAATGATCTGAAGTGGAGACTGTATACAGCATTACACTGACTGAAACCCACAAAGTAATAATCACACATCTCTGTGTTCTGTGTTACAGGAGCTGTTGCCCAGAATGACTGGGGTGTGAATTACAACCCTACATCTATCTGTGCTGTAAAGGGGTCTACAGTAACCATGGGCTGTGCTTACACATATCCAAGTCGACACTCAGTCAAGAAAGCTTTCTGGACTAAAAACTGGACCCCTGGTGTAGAGCCTCCTGATCTGTTAGATGATCCAGAGTACAGAGGCAGGGTTCAGTACCTCGGAGATAAATTCAGTGACTGCACCATCAGACTCAGAGATGTGAGGGAAAAGGATCAAAGTAAATACTACTTCAGATTTCTAACACGGAGATCTAGAGGAAGTTACCAAGGTGAAGGTGGAGTGGATCTTGGTGTCACAGGTAAGCTTGATCAGCCGAAATGAGACTATGACCTTCATTAACTGGTTTCATTTACTGCAGTGACTAATGCTTTATTGACACTTCACATGGGATTGAAACAACACTCTTTCAATATGCCAGTGACTGTTGTTGGTCGCTGCATGAATGTGTGGCTAATTTACTTTAGTGATGGTTGATGGATTAGCACATCATCACTGATGTTTTCGGTGGTTTTTGGGTGGTTCAGCATCAGACACCCTCAACCAAGCGACCCAGCTGAGGCTGATCAAGCCTCAGTTCAAGCCCTAGAACATGCCTCCCACGGATCCGTGATTTTGATCCGAAGCAATCTAGAGGCCTTCTCTGCTGCCTCTGTGTTCCTGTAGACGTCTTTAGTCCTTCTCTTACCTGTGATGCCCTGTGCAGCGCATGCCCTACGGAGTTATTCCCTTTCAAAGCCTCTGCACCCAACTTCCAGCCTTTCCTGCTGCAATCATGGACTATGGTTTATGTGCTTGTTTTTCTTATGCTCAGAGGCCTTCTCCGTGCCCCCCTCGCACTGCATGGTTAACTCCAACATAATGATGGTCCTTATCAGTTCTGATAATATAACTAAGTCAGGAAGCGGGGCGGTACAAATAACATGCTGGGTGAGGTTTAGTTGTTCATTCACATCCACTAACAACTTCCACTCCTGCACCCTGTTAAGAAGCCCTGACTTCTTACTGCTTGCTTCAAGGATTTCCTTCTCCGAACAGTTGGAGATTTCACTACAAAGAGTTTCTCCAATAGTGCGGAGTAACTGGTCATGACTCATCAGTACGTCCCTTCCCCAAGAGCCTCTGGACAACATCTCAATATATGCTCCTGGGTACCCCTCCTCTGGCAAAGGGGGGCGATCTGGTGTTTCCACCAAAGCCCAGTGATACAAGTTAGATAGACTTTGAGATCTCTGTCCCAGAGATCTTTTGTTACTTTACTTTTAAGAATGTGTTTTATTTTATTTCTCTATTTATTAACACCAGGCAATTCTATTTAGGCGCTTAATGAAGTGCAAAACAGAATCCACCTTTCAGGCCCCACTGCAGTCAACATGTGGGGAAAACAAACAGATAAGACAGACTAGGCATCGCAAAGAAAGTGTCAGTATCAAGTCCGTGTTTTATACAACTGGTGTATCTAAATGAAAACTGCATCAGTGGAGAATTTTCGGTAAGCCAGTAGTGTTTTGGCTGGCTTACAATGAACTAATGCCTAACTCACATACAACGGTCAAACTATAGATATTTCACATGAATTTATATCTATACCTACATTTTTAAACCAACGACCCCGCCCCAATTGATACAACCCCGGTGTGCTAACTGTAATTGAGACTCGTGCAGAGGATTGGATAAAACTAAATTAGCTTTCATTCCCGTTCCACCTTAAATGACGTAGCATTTACGTTCAGACATGTGGTGGGTGCTGCATATAACCACATAACCACACAGAAGCTGGTTGGACTTTGAGAAGCCACCTAAGCAAATTTCTAATGTTATGTCGGTGCATGGAGTCATTCAGTGATCAGTTTCAGTGCCGCGTGAATCCATGATTTATCAGGGGTAACATGAGTTTGTGGAGAAACTGTAGTGGATGCATATATGTGCCCTCAGTTTGCTAGTGCTGGAATGGGAGACTAACTGTAGCTTAGAATTTAGATTGCTCGGCGTGCAGATCACTGACATCTGCAGCCGAATTAGGTTGTGAACTCCCTGTCATCATTACCTCACGACCGCTGTTAAATTATTCGCGTTTCAACTTAATCTAAATTTCATTGTATACTCCTGTCCATCATGCAGGGCAGTGGCCCAGGCCTGTATGAGAACTATGAGAATCACAAAAACAGTTGAAACACTGTGTAACATTTAAATAAAAACAGAATATGATGACTTGCAAGTCTCATAGACCCATATTTTATTCACAATAGAACGTAGAACACACAACAGATTTTGAAAGTGATTATTAACTCATTTAGAACTTGTTGGCACATCTCAGGTGGGACAGCATATCTCAAAAAAGCTGGGGCAGGGCCATGTGTACCATTGTGTAGCATCTCCTCTCCTTCTAACAACAGTCTGTAAACGTCTGGGAAGTGAAGAGACCAGTTGTTGGAGTTTCATGATGCACCAAATGTTTCCTATTGGTGAAAGGTCTGGACTGCAGGCCGGCCAATTCAGCACCCGGACTCTTCTTCTGCTAAGTCATGCTGTTGTGATGCAGTGTGTGGTTTAGCACTGTCCTGCTGGAATAAGCCAGGCCTTCTCTGAAAGAGACGTTGTCTAGATGGGAGCATATGTTCTAAAGCCTCTATATACTGTTCAGCATTCATGGTGCCTTTCCAGATGTGTAAGCTGCTCATGCCATAGGCACTAATGCAAACCCATAGCATCAGAGATGCAGGCTTTTGAACTGTTCACTGATTACAAGGCCCTCTCCTTCTGAGTCCGCATGGACAAAAAGAGTTTCAGAACAGTTTTCCATTTTAAATAGGCTTTGGCACGGAGTCGGCAGTGTTTCTGCGTTGTGTTGACACATGGCTTCTTATCTACATGATACAGTTTTAGCTTGGATTTGTGGATTGTAGATTCCAGTACAGAATCAGGCCTGTTTTTAATGCAGTGCCGGCTGAGAGCCCGAAGATCTCGAGCACCCAATACTGACCATCGGTCTTGTCCCTTGCTCACAGGGTTTTGTTGATGATATCACGTACTGTAGATGGTATGATATCCAAAGTCTATGCAATTTTACATTGAGGAACATTTTTCTGAAATTGTTTTAGACATAGTTTTTTGCAGATTGCAGATTTTTCTGAATTTTTTATAGACATTGATTGGTGAACCTCTGCCCATCTTTGCTTCTGAGAGACTCTGCCTCTCTAAAATGCTCTTTTTATACACAGTTATGTGACTTTTGCACAATTGCTGCTCCAGCAGTTTTTTATTAGTACTGCATACTTTTCTAGCCTTTTGTTTCCCCTGTTCCAACTTTTTTTGAGAAGTGTTGCTGCCATCATCGTTGCAGCCATGCCTCTCATTTTGTCACCTGACATGAAAGGTATGCCTACAGGGAGTGGAAGCAGAGTGCTGTGCACACACACACACGCTGCCCCCCTGTGGAACACTGGCACAACAAATAATGATTCTTACTTTAAACATTAACATGTTGAGTTTCTGCTGACTCAATTGGGCTGCCTTGAACCTTGTTTAGTGCTACTGTATGGTCACTCCATGCCAACTGTTATCCATCAGACCATTGCTGAGTGCTGGTAGCTGACCAGCAACAGCGACAACAGCAGTCAAAATAAACTGACTTTTTTAAGCAGCAGTATGGGATGCTCCAAAAAAAAGAGCTTGGGTACTATGAGAACACACTGACCTACATTGAAGTATGTGATACTAACTACTGGTCTTTCTCTCACTCGCTCTCTCTTTCTGGAACATTGTCGATAGTTTGCAGATATCAGGGAGCCCCTGGAACTTCGGGAGAAGGTGGGATGTCTGTAACACTGGCACCAACCACCAGACAACCCATCTCACAATAGCACAACAAACACATTTTGTACATTACTACACAAACAACAACTATCTGCATCATTAAAGTCTCTTCTACTGCAAGACTCCATGATCAGTGCAGGTCATGATAGTATCTTAGCATACTGCTTCTATAATATGGACTTGTCTTTTTAACAGAAATGTATTGCTTTAGATAAGAGAGGCATATCTCCCCATCCTCACACAGCACTGTGAAATGTGAGCTCAATTTTGAGTCGTTTAGAGCTCATCAAAAAGGGGACTGTTCATATTGGGTCAAACTGGGTCAGGCGCTCGATCAAGCAATCCGTGTTTAAAATACAAGTGCTGCATTCATTCAGCTAGTGAGTTTTCAGTAGTAGGTTTGTCTCTCTTGTTCTCAGATCTCCAGGTGGAGGTTCCTGAGAGAGTGATAGAGGGAGGTAACGTCACTCTCACCTGTAAAACCACCTGCAGTCTGACAGTCAGACCAACATTCACCTGGTACAGAAATGGACATAGTTTATCAACCAGTACTGACCAACTCCACCTGCAGACGGTCAGCAGGGAGGATGCAGGCAGGTATCACTGTGCTGTACTGGATCAGAACCTCCACTCTCCTAAGGTCACTCTTAATGTCAGATGTAAGTACAGATTCATTAATTTAATTTATTAATTATTCAAAACTAATTAGCTAAAGGTAGTTAAATCCTTTCTGTAAGAGAATGTAGAATGTAGAACATTTCGATTCTTGTGCTGTTATTTGCTGTGTTACATTATAAGTGCATCTAGTATGTATTTTTTATCCTCAAGGAGAGTTTTAGTAAAATGAATCCTCTTCATAACCTGAAGTTGATGATGGGTATCAGAATATAAACCTGAGGTAGCTCTGCAGGACTATAAGCTTGCTTAGTCATACAGAAAAGCATACTCAAAGTGTAGTGTGTCATTCTACCGCTAGACAGTCCAAAGAACGTCTCAGGGTCCATCAGTCCCTCTGGTGAAATAGCAGAGGGTAGTTCAGTTACTCTGACCTGCAGCAGTGATGCAAACCCACCTGTGCAGAACTACACCTGGTTTAAAGAAGGTGGAGACTCACCTGTAGGATCTGGACACAGTTACAGTCCTCTACAGAGTGGATCCTACTACTGTGTTGCTCGGAATGAATACGGATCTCAGAAATCAGCTGCTGACCGTCACTGTAAAAGGTATTACAGGTAGACGAACATTAACTCAAAAAACTCTTTGTAACTTAGTAATTTTTTAAAACGGACTTCAACATTTGTCTGCACACAGAGTTTAAGAGTGTTGTTCTGATTGCTGTTCTTGGGCTCGTTGCTGGATGTGGATGTTTAATTTTCCTTATGGCTGTTTTGAGAGTAAGGTATGTATGTGCATTCTGTGATTTGAAAATTGAACAATATCATTGTGTTATCGTACCTTCATTATAGTTTTATCTTTGGGGCCAATAGACATTATCACTATTCACTTGTTTTGTTTTTGCTATTAAATCTTAGGGAAAAAATACGAAGAGGTTCAGCTAACGAGGCAAAGTTAAGACATGTGGCAGTGAGCCGGGCAATCAGAGTTTCATCACCTGATCCAGATGAGTCCAATCAGGATGATTATGACAGTGTTGTACTCCAGAGAGTCAAAAATCCCAGGAATGCTGAGGACTCTGCAGTGAAGGCTTCTGCCTTCGAGACTGATGAGTGGGTTCAATATGTCAGTGTCCAGCACCACTGTGATACAGGGGTACAGAACACTGAAAGAGACAACATTCAATATTCTGGGGTCAGATTTACTCACCAGTCCTACCAACAGGTAGAGGTTTCACTTAGTTACGTGGAAAGAATATATTAATCATGGTTTTTAGGTGGATCTGTTTTTAGGTGGTTCTGTTGCTGCAGGTCTGCAATTTTCCACACTTGATTATCAACATCAAATAAACAACTTTATAATTCTGTTTCTGGACCAACATTAGAACCTCTGGACGCAATTTTCATCTAAGCCTATTAGAAATGCAACAGGACTTTATGAGTTGGCTGTAAACCACAAGCACTTTTGGAGTCTACCAGTGTTTCAATGACCATTTTGGGCATCGTTCTTGTGATAGCCACAGACTGTTCACTGGATGTGAATTTCATCATTTCAGAAGGAAACTTATGTCATCATCTGCAGTTACAGTTTGAAATTTCTTGTGCAGTGCCCCGATTAGTTTAAAGCAAATATTCAAAGTTAAATACAGTGTGGCCCAGCCGGCAGAGAGGCTGAGCACACTGACTAGGAAACCTCGACGAGACTGAAAGACACACACACACAAACACCCAGCACGAGTGAACCAGAGTGCTTTATTTAACACATAATGACACGAATAAACCGAAACGTAACAGAAACAAGGCTTACTCAGCCCTCTCAAAGGGTCCTTCAACCCTCAGGCTTGCTCGGGGGGCCATTTGCTAGTACCCATCTATTGACTTTGTTTTAAACATTTTTTTTTTTAAACAAGTCACATTTTTAGTCTCCCTAATAGATTATAAGCATCCTAATCATTTAGACTACAGCATGTTAGAAGCACATGCATTTACACCATTTTAAAATGTGTTGATATTTGCTGAAGAAGCAAATGATTTAACCCCCTTTAATAAACACTTTAAGGTGTATTTAATCCCCAAGGATTCCTGATAGGCCTGTTTCGGTGCTTGGTAGCAGTGGGGCATTGAAACAATAGCACCACTGGCTGCTTCAATTTGTGGCTCCAACTGAAGGCCTATTATTTACATACTCCTCGCATAGACGACGTTCGCTTGGCTTTGGTGAACCGTATGACACAACTGTGGAGCAAACTAACAACAGCAGATATTGCGCAGCGGCTTCGCTTGTTGTGTCATGCCATGAAACAAACACGAATGATTTTGAGGAGCTCCTTTTTGCAAGAAGTATGCTGAGCACTTGACGCTACTGTAGTGAAGTCTCGTTACTCGTGATAATGCTCAAAGTCAAGCTCACAGTTTCAGTCATGCAGGCAAAAAAACTGCCATGGCAGTGGCAGTGAACACAATGGCAAACAGTGGCTGTGCCCAGAACTGAAGACAGCTGTCTGGATGCCTTGCTGCCTACGCTGTTTCAGACGTCGGTACCTTGGACGGCAGTGCTGGTGTGTTCTGCTTTTTTCCAGCCACAACTTGATGAGTATTATGGTGTGTGTGTGTAAGGCGCCGAACAGTATATTTGCACTGCCTTCATAAAACGGCCTAACGAAGGATCCTCAGAAGGCGGCGCTTTATACAAAGGTTAGATTTAGACGAGGCTGGATGCCTTTCTGCCTCAGAATATAAGTAGGCAACATTTATTTCATGTTGGAAGTGAACAGCAAGCTCACACTTCAAGCTCATCTGGCTTCCCCAGCCAAGCTAACACACGAGTAAACTGGTGACTCGGTTCCCTAGGCTCTGTCGTGCCTAACGACACTTAAAATAATAAAGCTATGAATCATACATTAAGGTTCTAAAAAAAAACCCTAGTAAAATAACTCGTTTAAGATTTAAAGAGATTCAAGAAGTTCAAGAAGATTGTAGGAGAGAAGAGCAGGTTCATTATTCTTCATTCATGGCGGAGAACGTCTCCCAAGAAGCTCTCGGGTGCACTCGCACAGGTACAGAAATCACTCAAATCAATCAAACCATTCACATTTATACACATCTCGGTACCTTTATTGTATGTTGCATGCACTGTGTTTAATACGATTATGCCCAAATTATGTCAGGCTGAATCTTTTTATCATAAGAGTTATTGCACTTCCCATGCTAGTCTGTGCCTGGTACGTCTCCACCCTCAGTCCGATGGCCTTGGGAGTTCAACAAGAGTTTACTGCACAATACACAGACTGCTTGTCTCAGATTTTAGACTATTGTACGCTTATTTTAAGACATATTTCACTGTATATGACTATTAATTAATATTAAATTCCATCAGCTCGATAACTTTCAAAATGTAAGCTTGGATATTTATTCAAAAATACGCTGGAAGGATGTATTGCTGAGAATGACCCACCCCCCAAATAATCCTTTGAAGAACAGGGTGAGTGGGGGTAACAAAGTATAGCGAGAAACGGAATACAGTCTGTAATTGCAGAATTACAAAGTGCACCTATACGGTTCGTGGGGTACGTGGAGCTGATACAATAGACCACGAGTACATAAACAAGGAGGTTTATTTAATGTTAGGACTGATCTGATGGGTGTATTCGTTGTGGGTTTTTTACGGTGGCCGAGAAAGCCCAACGCACTGCAAGTTAAAAACGCGCTGCAAAGTCTCAAAACACAAGCATCAAAATGACACGACTTGCACAACATTAGCCAAACGCGCTGCAAGATCTGAAAACACAAGCATCAAAATTGAGACCGCTTGCAAACCATTAACCGAACGCGCTGCAAAGTCT
>JAVGWN010001125.1:0-12830 GCA_034552555.1 Semaprochilodus insignis | reverse complement strand
ACCAACAACCAGACCACACACACTGCCTCTACACCAACAACCAGACCATACACACTGCCTCTACACCAACAACCAGACCATACACACTGCCTCTACACCAACAGACCAAATACACTACTTGTGTACTGGTGGGATTCGGTTCTACCACACCAGACTTATTTTACACCTATTTTTAAATGCAGTCTCATTTAGTATGGATAACTGTCTGCCTGGAGCTCAGATGAGGCGCCGATCAATGAGGCTCTTGTGTTACCCTGGACCTGAGACCCCAGAGGACACGAATTCTATTGAAAACCCTCCACCATTACCCTAATATAGGGGAGTACGTTTTTGACCTTGGGAAGCGATAAAGTCTAATTCAGCCTCAGTTCTGACTTGTGTTTGGTTTGATCATTTCAGTATAATTAAACAACTGTTTTTAAGAACACACCAAACGAGGCTGGATGAATGAGGGATGATGTCACAGTATTTAAATGGAGATAAAACGAAACATCAAGCTTTAAAATTTTACATTTGAAATTAGACAGAAGTTTATTTTGACCAATAAAACGATTGCATACTTTATGTTCTATTGTTCTAATCAGCTACAGTCGGTTCCAACATGTAGTTTCATGTTAGATGTGGTGGAGTTTGCCTCTTGATCCAGGGCTGAATGAGTTCTTAATTCATTGTTTTGTTATTTCAGTTTTCAGCCCTGATTCTGTCTAATTACCTTGATGAGCTCCTCGAGCTCTTTGGGCGTTACGCAGGGATGCTTCTGCAGAAAGGCGGACTTCTCTGCAGTGATGGTGTCCTTCTGGTTACTCTCGAACGGCTGCTCCAGGGCTCGGAAGGCCAGGCCACCGGCGACTAGATAGCCCACCACCACCACGAACACGGCCAGCACCGTCTTCCACTTCATCACAGTCAGCAATGCAGAGCCGTCAGCCACGGCCTCCATGCTGGCCACCATGCTGGCCGGCCGGGACATGGACAGACGAGGCACGGCACAACCCATTGGGTTCTGCATGGTGGCCACACTGGCCTGCACCAGGCTGGACTGCAACATCCCTGGCTGGACCTTCTTCGGTGGAACCAGGTTGGTCTGCACTGCCACTGCAGAAGAGACAAACAGAGATTACTGGAAGACTAAGGGTGGGAGGTCTGTGAAATCCATAGAGAGATGAACTGTAAGGAAGGGAGGCATATGGGATAAGCAGGATTCTTCCCAGTCTAAGAGTTTGTGAGATCATCTGTTTTCTGCCTCAGTGCAGTGTAGTAGATGTAAATGCAGGATATTGGGGCACGTTCAGTATACGGCAATATTATGTTTACATTTAGCCGTTTAGCAGATGGTTTTATCTGGAATACCTCGGAAAATGTGCACACGGAAGCCAAAACAATGCAGTGAACCAAGAGATACTGCAAGTAGCTATAGCACAGCTAGATCTGGTGATCTGGTTATAAACAGGTGTAGACACTGAAGAGAAAGAACAGAGGGAAGGTAAATAATGAGGTTAAGTGTAGAGGAATAACACACTGATTCAGAAACGAAGGGCGAATGGGAGCGACTGTTAATCTACATGTTGCCTGAGGAGGTGGGTCTAACGTCTACAGCATAAGGAACAGGACTGTGGACACCGTACGATGTTTGATAATGCTTTACTGTAACTACGTGTGCATAAAGCATTCATGACATGATAATGAACAGTACAGTAACACTCTATTACAGGTCCATAACCATGTAATAACATGCCTTAACTAGAGCTACAAGCTAATAATGTAATGGATTAAAAACATATACAGTGATATGTCTTGTAAACTCCATGATTCGGTCATATATACATTAAACCTGCATTCTTTCCTCCAAGCTGTGAAATACGGGGGTCCGGATGGGGTCTGGGACCCCCCCCTTATTAACTTCTTGACGCCATGAATGTCTCAAAAAGCACAATTTTGGTGGCCCCCCTATAAAGTTATTATGACTTTATGTCGTTTGTTAAACTGCTTCCTTCGCGATCAACAAGCTGCTGGTACAGCTACAGATGCAGCANTGCTGGTACAGCTACAGATGCAGCAGCGGTCTGCCTCACGGTGGCGCTGTAGGAGCTGACCCAATTGCTCCGTCATAACCCAGTAGCTACTAGGGATACTTTACAATATGCCGTAGTACTGTAGTGGGGCAGTCGTGTGCTGGAGGTAAGGGATCAGAGGTCGTGACTGGAGGGTCGGCGGTTTGATTCCCTGAATTGACAGTAACGACTGAAGTGCCCTTGAACCCCCAGCTGCTCCTCGGGTGCCGTGGATATGGCTGCTCACCGCTCTGTACGGGGGTGTTTCACTTCCCTAAACTCCCTACTCAGAGAGTGATTGGCCTCATCTGAATTTACCATATCTGAAAGGTTGCCTGATTTCCCCAGGACTTCAGACTACAGAGTGAATTATTGCTGGCTTCTCAGACTGGAATCAGAGGAGAGGAGGAGATGATGAAGATCTCAGGTAACCTGTGGAAGATCTGCCAAACTAGAGAAGATCATCTCCAGAAGAAGAACTGTTCCACGTTTTGTTGCCATTGACTGTCACCAGTGCTGCTATAGTGAGTGAGCAGCCAGCCAGTGCTGGTTTACTGAGCCGTAATGGGACCTGCGATGGGTGTTATGCATGCTGCCTTCTTCATATGATGGTAGGTATGTGACATACGGGAATATTTCCACACTGATTCATTACTGCTCAGTTAATAACCTGACTGGCTGTGCAGTGAACAACATTTCACATTAATATGAATTGAACCTGTGCATGGGTTTCATAAAATACCAGTTCACTAGCACTTCAGAAGGTGCTCAGGCACAGTGATGGAAGTCCCTTTAAAGCTCTTGTGGGCTGTTTACTTATTTGAGTTGATTTTAATGTTCTGTATTTGCATACTCAGCATCTGTATTCAGTCCATTAACGGCCCATACCGTGTAAATCTGAGCTTGTTTTTGCTTGTACAATATAAATAAGTTTGGTGTAGCAGGTAAACACTTTCCAGTCCATATTCCCCAGCTACCTATACAGTCTACAACAGTTAGGCCCCACCTGTTTGTGCTGAAGGTATGTGAATGTTGGAGCCAATCAGAACGGAGCTTGTTTACATACATCAGTCTTAAAGGCACAGTAACATAATCAGTCTGTTTAATTCTAAGGGATAAAGAGGGGTTATAAAAATGAAGTATGGCTGTTTATGGTTCATAAACCAAGACAAATGTAATAAGTGGACGTTGAAAAGCCTGTAGGATGTAATTAATGTACTTTATGACTGTTTCTATATGGTTATGTTAGGTAAACTGTGCTACTGTACTGTTTCTGAATATGCTTATTAAAGCTGTATGTAGCTCTTCTAAAGAGGAGCTTTACTAAAATACTGCCACAGAATTTCATCAGACACGTCGCAGTTTCACTGGATATACAGTATTTAGACGCTCAGAGCTCTGATAAGCACGGTCACGGCCTCTCCTCTGAGCAGATCCACTAAGCACACGTTTATACCAGCTCTATTTCGAGCTGGAGCAGCTCTCGGTACGCGCTGCGCTGCTCTAGCAGGTGTTCTAACTGCAGATAGGCCTGTATGATCGTCATGTGGGCGTCGGTGTGTTGATTTTGAGGTTTATTTATTTATTTTTATGATTATTTTCTACATATTGTACATAACTACAGACATTGAGAGTACAGTTTGTTTAGGTTTAGTTTTAGTTGGTATAGCTCAGCGGGTAACACCGCTACCCACCAGGGAGCCACCACATGTGGGAGACTGCGGTTCGAATCCTGGTGTGGATGACTGTGCTGTGCTACACCAATAAGAGTCCTTGGGCAAGACTCCTAACACTACATTGGCCTACCTGTAATATGATTAACCTTGTAAGTCGCTCTGGATAAGAGCGTCAGCTAAATAATGTAAATGTTTGAATATTATCTTTCCTTCACAGCTGTACTGTGTACGTTTAGGGGGATTTGGCGACCTCTCTGGTGGAAATGTAGTAACAGGGATCTAAAGACTGAGGAGAACTCGGTGTGAACCTGGTGAAGGTCATGCGTGGATTGTCTACTATTGATCTCCAGAATTTGAGATCATTTGGGATCGGGGCATGGAGCTAAGCCTTCTTTTAGAGCCTGCATGTGATGTTAATACATGAACATGCACGAATGGATGCCTCAGACTTTGGCTCATCAACTGTGGTGGAACAGCTGAACAAACTGGGATGAGCCTGAACCCAACAGAATCCGGTCACAGGGCTAAAACTCTTTACAGACTGACTGGAACTAAACCACATTCAGCTTCATCTGGAGAGCTCTGTAAAAGCTGAGCTCAGTCTGATATTCACTCAGTTGAATGGCTCTAACTGTAACAGGTTGGGTTTATATTGGGCATTAGTTGGATCTTTGACTCTCTCTTCTGGATTTCCCTTGAAATAGACTTTGAAACAGACTTCCGAAATGACCCAAATCCGCTTTTACTTACTCTTAGAAGACAGAGAGCGAGCTCCGGCCAAAAATATGTCCCCTAAATGACTAATTCAATCATTTAAATGTTTGCTGAGCAGAATGTTTCAGAAACGTAGATCACCAACTCTGCAGCTGGTAATTGAGCATCTAGCAGGGCATAATGTACTTGGACAAAACAAGCCAAACTCACACCAGATCCCAGTTAAAGGAAGAACCTCTCCGTACCACACATGGTATGATGTGGTTTTGTCCTGTGTTAGCTGAATAGCACCAGTGATCTGAGTTTCTGAGGTATTATGTTCAGCCAAAAGTGTTCCACTCCTAAACACTGTCTTAATATCCGCCCAGCACTCCCACTTCACAGTAATGGAACTCGGTTCTCGGATGTCCATTTCTTTGCTGCACACCAGCGCTGAGTGACTCTCTAATGACTTTATGAGCTGTCGGAAAACCCATTAAGGTGGAGAGCATGCAGCAGAACTCTGGAAACAGGCTGGAATCTGATGGAATGACTGAGTGTGCGTGTTCACACTGTGCGGGTTTGGTTAGGTGAACACTGTAGCGAATGCTCAGTTAGTGCAGTTCATTAGGACGAGTGCTAACGCTGGGCTTAGAACCCAGGAGCTCCGAATGAGCAGACCTGTACAGAGTTTGTTTGTAATGTGGACACAAAATGGACCAACGTCTTTACTAAAGACGACGGTTTCCTTTGGAACCATGAGTTCTACACAGAACTATTTCATGCTTGAATGGTTCTCTGCATGCTGAAGTGGTTCTTCAGATTGATGGAGGAATGTGTGCTACTTGGTTTTATATAGCACCAAAATGTTCTTCTGTTGTTTTAGGTGCTATACAGAACCATAGCCAACACATTCTCTGTCAATCTAAAGACTAAAGAACAATTTCACCATGCAGAGAACCATTCAAGCATGAAATGGTTCTATGTAAAATTCGTTAAACTCGTAAAAAGAAGTGTTTAGAGATCCATATTCACAAAAACTATTCGAGCTATTTGGGTGAGTATTGAGTTCTAGAAAAGATAGAAAAAGATGGTTCTTTACTAAAGGCAGTGGTTCTACTTCTACATACATATATACAGAACAATGTGCATGCTAAAATGATTCTTTTGCATGTTGAAATGTTGAAATAATTCTTCAGATTGATGGAGAATTTGATGTTTATGGTTCTGTGTTCCTTCTTTATGGTTACGGTGTCAAACTTGTAGCAATAGAAGAACCCTTTTGGTGCTAAATAGAGCCACTTACAAGAAGGTTATGGCTAGGACCATATATAACATGCTCTTCATCAATCTGAAGAACCATTTATGCATGCAAATTGATCTATGTGGAACTCATGGTTCTACAAAAATCAAAATCCATTGCTTTTAATAAAGATCCCTTGAAGAACCATCAGTGTGTATGTTACGCTTGTAGCTTCAGTTCTAATTTAAGAAGCCAAATCTGAACTCCAGGCATGTCTTGGTGGATAGACCGCACCTGGGACGAGTGGAAAATCGAGGAGGTGTGATTTTCCACGGGTATCAGAATCGGTACTGGATAGGAAGGTGATATGGTTCCAACCCTACTTCAGAGATGGATGTGTTTACAGTGAGCTGGGTGAATTTGGGATGTTTCACCGCACCTGGCTTCCAGCGCTCTCCACCTGCTGAATAACGTCTTGTGTTGTTGTCTTGCGTTGGATTGCGTTGCCCTAAAGCGGAATTTCTTGGCGCTCTGCACGAGCCCAGATTTGACTCCCTGTTGCGTCAGTGCTGTAATTTGAATTGTAAACATGCGCAAAAACATTCACCCACAAACAAGCGTGCGCCCACACCATCCTGCTCGTATTATCCGTAGTCGTGCTGTGTGACCGTGCGGTTGTGGCTGATGGAGGTTCACCATGAACAGCATTGGGAAAGACATTCCCGCAAACTGCGGTTCTGCGGTAAACTAGCTGAGCTGTGCAGCTTCTCCTCGGACACATGTATGACATGAGCGGTCTGAGGGGCTTCCCCCTCCTCTCCTCCGAGCACAGAGCTGTGAGGTAATGTGGCTCTTCATCATGCAGCAGCCGTAACGCTGCGTAACGAGTAACCAGCGTGTGGACACGAGCATTCGCTCACGCTCTGACACGAGCATCTCTACAGCGCGGCGCTAACTGGCACTGTTTGTTCTGAGGAAGCCCAGACTGAAACTGAGGTGTTTGGCTTCTTTAGGTTCCACCTTAAATGTCTCAGACGCCAGAATGGAACTGCCGCACCATTTAAGGTGGAAAGGAAAATTCCTTTCCTACTGCACCCCCTCCACACACCCACTCTTTAGGTATATTAATAGCGACAGACTTGTATTAAAATGAAGGTTTGGTTGATCGGAGTTTTTGCGCCCGCCGTGCCAGCTGGAGCGTGTCGAGGAACGCGATGCCCACACGAAACTTCTGCCCACGCGGCTGCAGCACATGCAACACGCACGGCTGGACGCGCATATCTGACCGTGAGAGCAAACACCCCATTTGCGCGTGCGTTCCCTGTTAATGTATGTACGTTTGCGGCACACTTCGATTAACGTCAACACCACGATGTATTCATTTGAAAGCACGCGCGCTGCACCCACCTGGAGGTGGACCGAGGTTGGTCCCAGGTTTCCTCGGGTTCTCCGTTGGAAATTTCATCTTAGACCAGCCAGCACGGCGGGAGAGAGGCAGCGCTAATCGAAGAAATCAGTAAACCAAAAACCGCTAAATCGCGCCGGTGCTCGCTAGTACAGCAGGAATCCCCGGGCTGAGAGATCATTCCCGCGTCCCCCGTGCATCCTAGCGCTGAGAGGCTGATAGAGGACCAAACCCAGGCTCCTCCGGGTTCTACATCGTCCAGGTTTTCCAGCAGGCTGCGGCACTGGAGTGCGTTACACAATGAAGCTTCAGTGGTCAGGGTTTTGGCTCGCCTCAGCTCTTCATATCCCCTCCATCTGCTGCCCATACGCCTACTGGCGGAGATCTGTCAGAGCGGAGTGATTTCCAGCAGCTTCAGAGCGCTGCAGCTCCAGGAGGATGGGCTGCGCAGGTTGGACGAGAGGCTTTGCTCTTCATGACATTCCCGTCTGGTTGATGTCTGCGATGCAAAGGCCACAGCTGCAGTGAGGATGAGGAAGGAGGCTGCTGTAGACCCCTGCGGCTCGGTAAACGTGATGTCCCCCCCTTACGTAACACCTACACGGTGTTTAGACGCACTTCACCTTCAACAAAACCATCTGAAACCTTCATCAGGTCCGAAATCCGATTAGACATCAGACAGTGACTACAGTCATGCACAGCTACACAAGCACAAACAACAACAATACCAAAATCAATAACAACAACCCAGATTATTCATCTGTTGCGTTTCGGGGAGCACCCAGCAGCTGCCAGTTACTGAAGGGTAAAATGACTGAAAGATCCGAAAGGAAGTCTCAGTTTATGATCTACAGGTGGTTTTAATGGGGCTTAAACAGGGATCAGAGGTGTAACACGTTTGTAAAGTCGATCAGTCGATCAATCAATCTCTATTTAAATTTGGAGTACAGTGAAGGTGAGCCTCTTATAATGTGACCAAGCCGATACAAAACTACCATAAAAACATAGTAATATTAAACTCTGTTCACCGTGCAGGATTACTAAAATAAAATACCCAGTAACTGAATAATAGGGTAAAATAAGTAAATAAATAATAAAATAAATACAAATTTACTAATACGGTAATAATAAGTCTTAGGACGGATCAGATCTGGGATTAAACACACAAGTCAGATTTCCAGTTTCAGCACCAAGGACAGCAGCATGACCACAAAACTCATTAGCTGATGACAGACTGACATAATGACTGACGTACTGATTGACTGTCTGGCTGATTGACTGATAGACTGACATACTGACTGATGTACTGACTGATGTACTGACTGTGAGACTGATTGACTGATATACTGACTGACTGACAGACATACTGACTGACACACTGACTGATGTACTGACTGTGAGACTGATTGACTGATATACTGAATGACTGACAGACTGACTGACTGATGTACTGACTTACTGACTAACGTACTGACTGACGTACTGACTGACGTACTGACTGATCGATTGACTGACTGACTGACTGACTGACATACTGATTGATCGACTGACGTACTGACTGACTGACTGACTGATGTACTGAGTTACTGATTGACTGACTGACTGACTGACTAATAGACTGACATACTGACTGACATGTACTGACTGTGTGATTGATATACTGTATGACTGGCTGACTGAGTGACGTACTGACTGACTGACTGACTGACTGACTGATTGACTCATGTACTGACTGATCAACTGACATACTGACTGACTCATGTACTGACTGACTGACTGACTGACTGATTGACTCATGTACTGACTGACTGACTCACGTACTGACAGATCAACTGACATACTGACTGACTGATTGACCCACTGACTGATTGATTGGCTGACTGACTGACTTAGTCACTGACTGAAATTCTGACTGACGTACTGACTGACCGACTGACTGACTCATCATGTATGTCTGTAAGTCGTTCTAAGTAGACGGATGTGCAGCCAATCACAGAGCAGTGTTGTTCCATCGGCAGCAGTGAAAATGTTCAGTGAACCTTGAATCCAGTTTCCAGAGCTGGACATTAACTGTTCCCTTAACTTCCTGCAGGAAGAAAATCCAGGACTGGATTCAAGGTCCAGATCTAAAGACCTGGGTTCAGTGATGTTGGGCCGACATGCTTTTCTATGTGGGGAACTAATCCACAACCAGAAACATCTCAAACAAGCAGGAGCTCACCTTAATCTCATTGTGTACTGCGGTTTCAGGGTGTAGCTGTAAAACAGACCAGTCCTGCTCACCTTGTGTGGAATGATGCTCATTGAAGAGCTACATTGGGTTCTCTGAAAAATGGTTCCTTTTAATATCTGGTTCTTTAAAGAATCGTTTTTGTAATTGACGTCTGTGAAGGTGAAAAGCCATAAACGCAGTCTGCATGTACTGTAGGTTCTACACCAGTTGGGATTTTCCTGGTCCAGGCCAGGAACCTTTGAAGTTAAAGAGAATGAGGATACTTTGATGAATTCCCTTTATAGCCATAATCCACAGCAGCAGTCTTCCCCGTCTCCATCAAAGAGGGAAGTGTGGAGCGTGACTGAAACGAAAGAGGATATTAAATCACTATAAACATCATTTATGCAATTAATGGTGTCCATAAATCAGTCTAGACACTAAATTAGCTCTTAATTTCTCAGAAGGTCTGAAACATTCATGAATGTTCTGGAAGCGCAGACACTGTTAATGATGGAAATGCTGCCAAACCCACTGGATCCGCCTCCACTCTTAGACATACAGGTGACAAAAGAGGTTCTTTGGAATAATGAGGGTCATGGAAGAACCACATGATGCTACCCAAAGTTCATTCAGAGCGGTTCGGTGTAAACGCTCCATTCTAGATAGAGTCAGAACCCTTCCCAGTGGTGGTGAAGGTAACCAGACGACCCCCTCTAAAAGCTCCCTCACAGAAAGTTCCTACATGAGGTGGTTCTGAATACGCTGCCTGATGTCTGAGACGCTGTTTATGATAGTGTGGAGAAGATTTCAGCCTTAAACTCCAGTCATGGTGGAGGGATACATGCTGCAGGGCGCTGTGAGGTAAAATAGTCCCCCAAAGAAACTTAGTATTTCCAGGTTTTCCAGATTTTCCATCATCAACATTCCATATACACTCAGAAGACACGTGTAGGTTCACTGGTGGTTTAGATAGTCAATAAAGTGTCTATATGTGTTCTAGACATGGAGAACCCTGGTTCTCATCACCACCACTGTACAGAACACCTCATGTCTCTGTAATCAGCCATCATCTCAAACTCTGAATTCTAGAAGAGGTGTACATAAACATGAGAGTCATTTACCTTTCTAACGTCTGTAATAGTGGTCCAAATGTTGGGATGGTCTTTTATATTCATATATTTTATTATTCTATATATAATAAGAAAACAGCAAAACACATCTTAGATTATTAGATTATTTATTTGGTATTTAAACTATTTAAGCAACACTGAGAAATTATTAAATGGCAAATAATAAACAGTAATTATATATTTATAGGAGATTTTTGAGTTTTCTGCCTTTATATGTCACTTTTGATATATAACATGCATTGTTTTAATATCTCCCACAGCTCAGACAGTCATTCTGGACACATCTAACATTTATTTATTTATTTATTTATTTATTTATTTAATCAATCCTATTTACTTATCATCAGCTTAACATAACCTTCTGAAGCTGTACAGGATATTAGAGTCAAACTGCGGTCTGAAGGTGGACAGCGCCATCTCCTGGCACCCCGGCCGTAACAGTCAGTAGTCCTCCTGAGATGGTGTGTTTGTGTTCTGGCTGAACTGCCTGCTTTGAAACATGTCTCTTAAATACATGTTAATTAAGAATTTATTAATAACACATTAATAACACATGAGCTGGGCTTTCTGAAGCTGCTCCCAGTGTGGCTGACAGCACTGTTTACATTAATATGGCCAGAACTCGGTCCACACTGACTGTACCTGGTCTCTGCAGCTCTACAGCCCAGAAACAAACCCCTAATAACCCAAACCAGCCGGATCTACACCGTCCCGTACACCGTCCATACGGTAGTCTGATATATGGCCATATATGCACATATAAATAACCCTAACCCGGGACATACATTTACGAGTATATCTACATACAGTCATGGCCGAAAGTGTTGGCACCCCTGACATTTTTCCAGAAAAGGAATTTCTCCCGGAATATTTTTGCAGTTACAGATGGTTTGTTATACATGTTTAATACTTTGTGTTTATTAGAACAACACAAAAAAAACAGAAAAAAAGGAAAATTTGACATAATTTCACACAAAACTCCAAAAATGGGCCAGACAAAATTATTGGCACCTTTACCATATTGTGGGTAAATGACTTTGTTTCAGGCATGTGATGCTCGTTCAGACTCACCTGTGGTATTTTTTTTTTTTTTTTTTTTTTTTTTTTTTTTTTTTTTTTTTTTTTTCTTTGCATTGTGTGTCTGTGTGTGCCACACTAAGCATGGAGAACAGAAAGAGGAGGAGAGAACTGTCTGAGGAACAACATCAACATCTCAGGGTTACACGTCCATCTCCAGAGATCCTGATGTTCCTTTGGCCACAGTGCCCAACATCATCGAGACGCTTACAACCCATGGCGCTGTAGCTGATCTCCCTGGACGTGGACGGAAGAGAAACATTGATGAGAGGTCACAACGCAGGAGAGTCCAATCACGTTCCAAAGAAGTTCAAGCTGTCCTGCAGGCTCAGGGTGCATCGGTGTACGGCAGGAGACCCAGGAGGACCCACTGCTGACTCAGAGACTAGACTGCAGTTTGGCAAAATGTACGCGAGTAAGACAAAACCCTTCTGGGAAAATGTCCTGTGGACAGATGAGACCAAGACAGAGCTTCTGGTAAAGCACATCCTTCTACTGGACCAAAAACGGAATGAGGCCTACAAAGAACAGAACACAGTACCTACAGTCCAATACGGTGGAGGTTCAAAGATGTGTTGGGGTTGTTTGTCTGCCTCTGGCACTGGGTGCCTTGACTGTGTGTGAGGCATCATGAAACCTGAAGATTACCAAAGGATTTTGGGTCGGAATGTAGGGCCCAGTGTCAGAAAGCTGGGTTTGCGTCCTAGGTCATGGGTCTTCCAGCAGGACAAAAAAGCCCCAGACATGGATGTAAACAAAGCGCTGGAGAGTTCTGAAGTGGCCAGCAATGAGTCCGGATCTAAATCCCACTGAACACTCATGGAGAGATCTTAAAACTGCTGTTGGGAGAAGAACCCTTCACATATGAGAGACCTGGAGCAGTTTGCAAAAGAAGAGTGGTCCAAATATTAAGTTGAGGGTGCCAATAATTTTGTCTGGCCATTGTTGGAGTTTTGTGTGAAATTATATAACTCTGTCTTGTGTGTTGTTCCAGTACACAAAAATTAAATAAACACGTGTATAACAATAACGGGTAATTGCAATAACGCTCTGGGAGATACACTTCATGTTCTGGAAAAATTTCAGGGGTGCCAACACTTTCGGCCATGACTGTACGTGTAAGTATATATGTATAAAATCTGTTGCTACTATATGACCTGTTTGCTTATTTAAACTCTTCAGTGAATATTATTTACATCTATTTGATGTTTTAATTATTGTATTTTGTACGAGCTCTGATTCATTAGGACGTCTGAAACGGAGAAGACGCACCTCTAAATATCCTAATTTTAAAAAAGTGATTCTTATTTACGTATGAAAGCATCACAAAACAGTCTTAT
>JAVGWN010001123.1:0-12835 GCA_034552555.1 Semaprochilodus insignis | reverse complement strand
GGTGTGAGGTCTCTCTGCATGCAGAAATCAGTGCCTTCTGAGTCAGTGCTTTCTCTCTACTACTCGAGCTGAGTGTCGTACACTGCCTTTCAGTCCTCAACACTGTCTAGAGATCAGACGGTCAACCTGTATTTTCAGTACGTTGAAGGTGACCCTCATTTTCAGTGTAGCCGAGCATTTACACCCTAAAGGGACTGAACAACAGAAATTAAAATGGATTTGAATATGATTATGTAAACTAATTGACGACAACATCAAACAAAATAAATTAAGCAAACAGTTTAAAAATGAGATTTAATTAACAAAGTCAAAAATAAATAAAACCAAGATGATCAACCCATTAATAAGAGAAGGATAAATAGGAAAAATCTAAATAAATATTAAAATTAAAGGGTTATGAAAACTAAAAAATCAACAGTTAAGATAATAAAAAAGTTAAAGTAGGAAAAATAAAATTATGAAAAATGATAAAGGAAATGGTTATGAATATAAAAGCTAATAAAAATACTAAAAAGCTAAAAATGCTAAAAGGCTAATTTAAAAAAAGAAAACAGCAATAGAGTTGAGATAATAAAATAGAACAAAAGAATAAAACAAAGAATAAAAAAGTATTCATATTAAATTAAATGAATTAATACTGAATTAATTAAAATGACATTTTTATTTTAAATATTTTTATTGAGCTTTTGGTACAAGAATGTTGTGGACAAAAATAAGAAAAAAAAAAAAACATTTATTAATAATTGACCAGGACCAAGTTATGGCCAGTCGACTGGGTCGGTGGCTCTCCGCTACGGCAAGGCTTGTGTGGTGCTCAGATTTGATCATGTCATTGTCCTGCTCACAGACACACAGTGTGTGATGATGAACAGAGCGGTTTCTGTTTACACTTTACACATAAACAACTGGAATAGAACACACAGAAGCCGGGTACTAACACCCTGATATGCAGTGTCATTAGCGCTGAGGATATTTCATGTTAGGCATCTGCTGATTCAAAATTGAACATCTGGCAACCCTACTTTTAGATGCACCCAGACGTAGTTCACCTATGCGTCTGATTCAGGAAACAGTTGTGTAGTAAGCAGATGAATCAGCTTCAGTACATGAAAACAACCATTGTGCCTGAGCAATTTGCATATCCATTGATGCATGAATGAAACCTGCCCTATCATATCGTCGCTGTCCAATGAAAAACAAGTATCTCCAAAACAGCAACTTTACAGGAGTGGCCAAAACCCAGTTTAATTCTGATGTAAGTCAATGGAACCAGACTTTTTCCCAAGCGATCTTTGGGCCATTTCTGTTGGTCCATTCATCATGAAATTCACACACAGTGTAAACAGCAGCTCGTGTGATCGAATGATACACAAAAGTAAAAAAATGTCAAAAATTTGACAGTGACAATATGCAGATATTTCAGCAGTGTTGTCCAAGTTGTCTTCATAGGTGGAGTTTGGGATGGAGTTGAACTACGTCCCCTTCTGGCCAGAGCTTAAATAGTGTCATTTAGAACTTGATGGCAGCAACATGTCTCGGAACAGTGCTCATCTTCGGGCCCGCGGGCGGCCCTGCATTAAACACAGGCCTGATTCTGTACTGGAAATCACTGCATGGGCTCAGGAACACTTCCAGACCTCACTGTCTGTGAACACGCGTCACTGTGCAATGCAGAAATGCAAGTTCGAGCTGCATCATGCAAAGAGGAAGCCATATGTCAACATGACCCAGAAGCGCTGCCGACTTCTCTGGGCCAAAGCTCGGACCAAACCACGGACTCAAGAGGAGAGGGACCATCCAGCTCATCAGCACACAGTTCAAAAGCCTGTATCTCTGGAGCTGCACCAAACTACTGGAAAGGCGCTATCGCTGCTGAACAGTGTTTAGAGGCTTTAGAACAACGTATGCTCCCATCCAGACAGTGTCTCTTCCAGGGAAGGCCTTGGACATGTCAGCAAGACCCTGCATCCACCACAACAGCGTGGCTTCACTGAAGATGAGTCCGGGTTCTGAACTGACCTGCCTGCAGTCCAGACCTTTCACCGGTAGTAAACATTTGGTTCATCCTGAAACGAAAAGTCTGGCAAAGGTGATCTGGGACTGTTGAGCAGCTAGAATCCTACATCAGACAAGAATGGGATAACATTCCTTTCCCAGAACTCCAGCAGGTGGTCTCCTCACTTCCCAGACGTTTACAGACTGTGGTTAATAGAAGAGGGGATGCTAGACACGGCCCTGTCCCAGCTGTATTGAGATGCATTGCTGCCATTGAGTTCTAAACGAGTTATTAATGTTCATGGAATTTCTGGTATATTAAAATATGAGACTCTTTCAGCATCTAAAATGTGTTCTATGTTGTACTGTGAATGCAGTATGGGTCAGTGAGATTTGTAAATCGCTGCATTCTCTTTTTTTATTTAGATTTATTTGCATATTAAACAGCGACCCAACTTTTTTGGAGTTGGGGTTGTGTTTTGGTGATGTGATTGTAGTACATAGGCTTCTGCTGTACTAGGAAGTTATTATAGGGAGGTTATTAACTGGTTCAGTAGCACATACAGTCGCAGCATTGGTTTATATCAGTGGAGCACATCCATCTCCGTACAAGCATGCTAAGTCAGCGGTATTTATCTTTGTGTTCTATTCTGACTGTTATTGTTGATATTATTGAGGTTATATATATAATCTTCAGACTGTGACCAAATACCTATATTACCGGTGGAACCGCCGAGATTGGTCAGGATGTTTAGAGCCCACAATGGAAATGAATAGAGTGATTTGCATGCTCATTTGCATATCATAGCCTTCAGCAGTCTGAATGTTGAAGAACAAAATCAGAAATGTTACTGCGGATGCATCTGTAACGGGATTTGACTGCATTCAGCTACACGAGCAGTGATGAGGTCGGGTACTGATGTATGGGATGGAGTTTCTCTCCACAGCCCAATACTGGGGCGGAGTTTATACCTTATACTTTTAATGTATAAATTAATGTTCTACTTGACTTTTATCGTAATACACCCATCATCTAAAGAACAGCTGCACCCAGAAGGAGGTGTGGGACTGCAGGTCTGTTGGGAAGGAAGATAAAGGTTACCAGGATCAATAACTGATGATCAGTTTAGACTGATATGATCAATATTTATTGAGCTACACATACAGAAGTCTGTCTCTCAGTATGGCGTCGGGCCGCCGTGTTTGCTAACCCAACATACCAGACGTCTCGGCATGGAGCTGTAGAGGTTCCTATTGGTGTCCTGTGATAATCCATCCCATGCAGCTTGAATATCCTCACACAGTTCCTGCAGATGGTGCGGTAGGGGCGGAGGTGGAGTGACACCATGCCTTCTGGACGTGTGACAACAAACCGTTCATCTCGGTGCTGACCACGGTGCCTCCACACACGGATTCGTTGGTCGTCTCCACCAAGACAAAAGCGGGACTCGTCACTGAAGATGACCCGCTGCCGTTCTGAGTCACTCCATGACAGTCTGGCACGACACCATTGCAGTCTTTGGTGACGGTGACGTGGTGTTAAGGACAGTTGTGGTAACGGTCTGTGTGTATGTAGTCCTGTGTGGTGCAGCCGTCTGCCAATGGTGCTGCACTAACAGGACGACTCATGGAGGACATCACTGCTCGCTGGATGTCTGTAATCGTGGCTGTTGGGTCAGTCAGGTACAGAGATAAGACCCATCCTGGCTTACGACACATGTGCAGCCGAGCGTGAAACTTTAAACTTTGCATGTCTCACAGTGTATTTAAAAATTTTTTGTTGGTTTTATTTCTTTAATTTATCGTGTTCTTTCCCATTTGCATTGTCCTTATTTTATTTAACTTCATTATTAAAATTTATTTTACTTTATTTAATCTCATTGAATTACTTTCTATAATTCTTTCATTTTTATTTTATCCTTTTATGAATTAATTATATAGTTTATGATTTATCATTTTATTTTTCCCCGTTTAGTAATTTTATTCAAATTGTTTTCTTAATTCTTTTATCGTATATCTTGTTTGAGTTTGTCAGTTAGTTCATGGTAGTCTTTCTGTTAATTTAGTTTTCCAAATTAAAACTGATTTTAATTATTTCAATCCCTTTAAACTGTAAATGCACAGCTACATTGAAAATGAGGGTCACCCCTTCATATACTTCAGAGTGGAAATGATTGATTGATTGATTGATTGATTGATTGATTGATTGATACCCCTCTAGTATTTTTCCTTGATTCAGTCAAACACGTTTAGTAGTTCAGTCTCAGTGAAGGCTGGAACTAAAACGGTCAGAAACTGAAAGTTTAATGAGCTACAGCATCTGATACTTCTTGAAGGTCGGAGTCAATTCAGAAAGACTGTGTGAGCTTTGTGGTGGGTACTTGGAGGTGAGCCAGGTTGTATTTTCTTGGGGGTGTATAGTTTATACGCAGTTTTTGCCCAAGAAGAAGTTGCTAAAGTCTGCTGAAATGCACTGTGCAGAGAGAACTATAGGACCTACAGATATGAAACTTGATCAATATATAGTACTCCCTCCCTCTGCGCACATGATGATGAGCCTGACTGGCCTGGAGGGGGCGCTACAGCATGGTGTTTTCAGTTTAGACCCATACCGCCTACATCAATTCTGAGCCCATACCAAGCCAGAATGTATCAGTATTTCATCCACACAGCCTGAATTATCAAACATATCGACCTTCTTATAAACAACATGGCAGCCTGGTACAAATCAGTCCTTATGGCTTGGGGCCTAGTTGCCTACATGTGTCAGGAGGGGGCGCTATTAAGGTTAATTACCTCTCTCGCGATATTTCTAAGAGGGTTTTAAATTGAAACTGTGGCTTTCAGCAGGTACTTACAGGCTCAGTGCTGAGCAGTCCTAACAGAACTTGAATGGTGGATCTATATACGTATATATCATGATTGATGGTTGATTGAGGGCACCCCTCAGTTGTCCAGGACTTTAATCAAGTATACCTCGTATCATTTCACTAGAGGACGTAAAACTAAATTGTAGTAATGAACCAATAACTTATTGGTTTCATAAAATCTGAAAACAGCCTGTTTCAAACTAGCCCTAGGATTTTACAACTGCACAATTACAGGCAAGCCCGATAGCCTTGGATGAACATGAGGACATTGCTACGTCAGCTGTGCCTCTCCTGTAGAGACACAATGGAGAAGTTCACTGGGTGGGACTTTTAAGGAGCTCATGTAGGGAAATAATTAGGGCTGTATTATTTGGCCAGCAGGCCCGAGTGCTGTGTTCACTGTGTATGTATGAAGGTTTATTCATTGTACACTGTATTAGTATGTAATCTGTGGTCTGTGAAAATCACTAAAAGTCCTGATATTAATTGTAGTACTGCTCAATAACCACTTTGTGAAGCACTTGTTCTGCAAAAAATGAGGATGAATTATCATCTCAATTCACATATTATAAATGTGTAATGGAAGACAATTGGTTCCTATAGGCTCTAGATAAAATCAAGAGATTTCTGGAGTTTACTGCATTAGAGAACTTTATAAGTCACTACCACAAGACATGTTTTGTATTTTGAAGTGCATTTGTTTTAGCTAATGCTAATTAGTTCATTAGATATAAAAACTGTCCATTTGTATCACAAAATTTGCATGTTTTACCACAAATTCTATACCTACGTGTTGGTGAACAGAAGTGTTGAATACAAGACTAATACTGGTCTTTAGAATATGGAACATCCCTTAAAGTGAAAGTAAATTTTAATAGAGAGTTTTTGATTAATAGTTGACTGCAGTAAAGCTGGTAGACCCGTATGACCGTACGCTTCCATACACCTGCAGATTCAGCTACTTCCTTCACACTATGGTCTTTGGCACGCCCAAATGCAGTCACTCCTTTTAGCCAATCATTAACATCTGCTCTGGAGCCATTTTCCACACATGGAACGAGACATTCCCTGCACTGTACCACCTCTTCACAATCTATGGATCCCGTCACTCACACCCCACAGGTATTTATAGCCCCATCATCCTTGTGCAGGAGCCTGAAGGTACTACCACCTTACACACACAAGGTGACTCATTGTCCGGGAAGCTTATATACATGACCCTATCTAGAACCCAAAGAAATCTAAAGTTACCAATTATATACTAGTAAGGACTAAGTTTGGGTTATATATCTGTAAACATATTAGACGCAAGTCCTCCATACGGGTGAATGAAGCGCTTATTATTTTGCTGACCAAACTGCGTGTGGTGTCGGGCCTGCGTGAGGAGGTTTGTGTGTTTGGATAAGTGATGATTTGATGCTTGGTGGAGGTTGCAGACAGTCGGGCCCTCATGTAAAAGCGCCTGTGTGTTGACGCGGTGCGGTTAGCTCTGCTGAGGGCCGCTGCCACATCAGGCCTCATGCTCCAGTGGGCAGATCCCTGCGGAGCTTCTGAACCACTGCTGCTCCGCACCTGGTCCATCCTGCTTAAGACACGGAGCGCAGTGCACTGTGGGAAAATCACACCTGCTCCTCCCCCGGGTCAGCGCGATGGCACTGTCGCGTACCCGCCGGCTGCTGTCCGCGGCGTGTTGTGTTATGGACGTGGAGGCCACTCGGTGACCTTGTGTTTGTGTGGGTTTAGTGAGGTTGGTAGTCTGTGCTTTGCTGGAGGAGAAACTAACAGCACAGATTCTATCCAAGTGCTTCTGGTGGACAGATGCTTCCCAGGATGTAGGAATGTTTTCCCTGCTGTACTGCAGCCAGTCTAGCTGATCAGGACAGGACTGCGCTATGGATGGATAGATGGATGTTAATGGCTGCTAATGATAACAATGTTATGTTGTTATTCAGATTTAGGTAGTGTGGATTAATCTGCACCCGTCCGGCACTGGGAGTAATCCAGGTTCAGATACTCAAGATGGAAGTAATCCAGGTTTAGATGCTCAGACTGTGATTAATCCAGGTTTATATCTTCAGGCTGGGAGTAATCCAGTTTTAGATGCTCAGACTGTGATTAATCCAGGTTTGGATACTCAGGCTCTGATTAATCCAGTTTTAGATGCTCGGACTGTGATTAATCCAGCTTTAGATACTCAGGCTGTGATTTAATCCAGGTTTAGATATTCAGGCTGTGATTTAATCCAGTTTTAGATGCTCATGATGTGATTTAATCCAGTTTTAGATTCTCATGCTGTGATTAATCCAGTTTTGGATGATCAGGCTGTGATTAATCCAGGTTTAGATGCTCATGATGTGACTTAATCCAGTTTTAGATGCTCATGATGTCACTTAATCCAGTTTTAGATTTTCAGGCTATGATTAATCCAGGTTTAGATGCTCATGATGTGACTTAATCCAGTTTTAGATTTTCAGGCTGTGATTAATCCAGGTCTGGATACTCAGGCTGTGATTTAATGCAGGTTTATATGCTCAGGCTGGGATTTAATCCAGCTTTACATGCTCAGGCTGTGATTTAATGCAGGTTTAGATGCTCAGGCTGGGATTTAATCCAGGTTTACATGGCCAGGCTGTGATTTAATCCAGGTTTACATGCTCAGGCTGTGATTTAATNCCAGGTTTGCATGCTCAGGCTGTGATTGATCCAGGTTTGCATGCTCAGGCTGTGATTGATCCAGGTTTGGATGCTCAGGCTGTGATTAATCCAGGTTTTCAGGAGGTGTAGATAGATGAAATGAATTTCTTCAGCCAGCTGTTCCACCAGGCGCCATTGTCTTGGCTGTGTGCAGTAAGCCGTGCTGTCGTCAGGCCTGCTGTGAGCCACGGGTTCCTGTAGGCCAATAATTTGAACACATTTAAAACATAAACACAATTGAATTTGCCGGGATAAACCAATTAGAGTGAAACAGAGAGTACGCCGCCATCGCGGTAACGATTTCTCCCAGTGCCTCAGAGACACGTGTAATCCAATCTCTACCACAATAGGTCTGTTTGCCCGCTTAGTGTCAGAGATGTTCTAAGTGAAGGATCAGGCTTTATGGTGTTTGTGGTGTAGATGTTTGGTGAGGGGGTGGGGGGGGGGGGCTTGTAAAACATGGCCATCTGAGCCTCCTACTCAGGCTGTGGAGGACAGGAAGGACGCTCCACGGTGCCTTTTCTTTTTTGCCTTTGTAGCCCAGAGCCGTGTGCGACTCCCACTGAAACTGCGGGGGGTCCGCCGCCTCCCAGCCCTGCTGCCGAACAGATGGAGCGGCAAAAGTTTCAGCCGTCATCTCCGCTCTCGCTAACCACTTTACACCGGGAGCGCTTTATTACCGCTCGTCAGGGCTTATTGGAAAGGCTCGGTTTTGAGGTTTAGCTGCTCGGGGCTTGATGATGTCCGTGGATCGGATTGGACATAGCTTGTAAGGTGTGTTGATGAGCAATGTTCTAGATTTAACCCGTAGAATTAAAGAGCTCACTGGAGTGTTGAAGCAGAATTACACCCAGCAGCACACAACCCTCTTTTACACCCTCAACTGCGGTTAAACACAAGTTATTCATTTTTCCGCAGGAGGAAAAAACATTCAAGCGGAAGTCGATTGAATAATGTTTCCCCGTTCCCGTTAAAGTATTTTTGACAATTTCTGTTGGTCCATTTATGAAATTGGAACACTTTGTAATGAGCAGCTAGTATTTTCAAGTTGTGTAGACCAAATAGATGGATAAATAAACAATATAAACTGAGATACAGTGATGTGTAACATTTCATGTTCAGTTTGTTTCCTGAAGGAAACGCAGAGCTTGTTGCTAGCTGTTTGCTAATCTGCTGCTAAAAATTAAAGGGAGTCTATGGGAGGAACGAGGGATGAATAAACGACACATCCTGTAGGAGTCATGCTGGTCTATGCAGGTATGTGCTGGTCTATGCTGGTTTTACTGGGGATTAGCCATGCTGGTCTATGCTGGTATGTGCTGGTCTATGCTGGTTTTACTGGGGATTAGCCATGCTGGTCTATGCTGGTATGTGCTGGTCTATGCTGGTTTTACTGGGGATCAGCCATACTGGTCTATGCTGGTATGTGCTGGTCTATGCTGGTTTTACTGGGGATCAGCCATGCTGGTCTATGCTGGTATGTGCTGGTCTATGCTGGTATGTGCTGGCCTATGCTGGTTTTACTGGGTATTAGCCATGCTGGTCTATGCTGGTATGTGCTGGCCTATGCTGGTTTTACTGGGGATTAGTCATGCTGGTCTATGCAGGTATGTGCTGGTCTGTGCTGGTTTTACTGGGGATTAGCCATGCTGGTCTATGCTGGTATGTGCTGGTCTATGCAGGTATGTGCTGGCCTATGCTGGTTTTACTGGGGATTAGTCATGCTGGTCTATGCTGGTATATGCTGGTTTTACTGGGGATCAGCCATGATGGTTTATGCTGGTTTTACTTGGGATTAGCCATGCTGGTCTATGCTGGTTTTACTGGGGATTAGCCATGCTGGTATGTGCTGGTCTATGCTGGTTTTACTGGGGATTAGCCATGCTGGTCTATGCTGGTATGTGCTGGTCTATGCTGGTTTTACTGGTGATCAGTCATGCTGGTCTATGCTGGTATGTGCTGGTTGTACTGGGGATCAGTTGCTGGTCTATAATAATGGTCTCTGACTCTTGCGTGTGTGGTGTATGAGTGAGAGCTGATTGGTGTGAAGCGCCTGGTTTTGTTATTGCCGGTTCTAATTGAGACCTTGCCGTATTGTCTTTGTGATGGCGGCGTCTGATACGTTTCCCCATGTTGCTGCTCTCTGTTGTTCTCTCTGTGCACTTATTGTTCGTTTTCTTTGGCCTTCATTTCTTGCTGCCCAATATATCCACTCAGCAGACACGGGGAAGTGCGCTCACTGCCATTTCCCAAAATGCAGTGTCTTGCCTGTAGGTCATTTTCTTCGTAGGCTGTGTAGCGCTGCTGGACTTTACCTGTTTCATTAGCACCTTGAGATTTTACTTTAGACATCGCTCCCCTCTGTTTGTCCTCACTCAGCAGGAGAATAATGACGGCTTAATGAACAGCGCTCCGCTGTAAGGAGGGCGGAAAACGAGGCCGGCTTCACACCTTATCTTAAATATGTTTAACTGTATAATTCTAATGGACTTATTTAGCAATTATCCTAATGTGCCATATGAAAGGACTCATTCTGGGAGTAATTTGCATTAGGAATGTCTGCTCTGCTGCGTGTGCATATTCACACAGGCTCTGTCCTTATGGGTAAACTTCGTCTGGCTCCAGAACTTTAGTTTGCTGCAGTACCATGAGGTTCAGGTTGTTTATAGCAGTAGTGTACTGTAAGTAGTGTTAGTGCACTGTAAGTAGTGTGTTGGTGTACGGTAACTCAGTAAGTGTAGTGTTAGTGTACTGTAAGTTGCATGTCGGTGTACAGTAACTCAGTAAGTGTAGGTGTTAGTGTGCTGTAAGTAGCGTGTCGGTGTACGGTAACTCAGTAAGTGTAGTGTGTTGGTGTACTGTAAGTAGCGTGTCGGTGTACAGTGACTAGGTAAGTGTAGTGTGTTAGTGCGCTGTGAGTAGCGTGTCGGTGTACGGTAACTCGGTAGGTGTAAAGTGTTAGTGTGCTGTGAGTAGTGTGTTGGTGTACGGTAACTCAGTAAGTGTAGTTTGTTAGTGTGCTGTAAGTAGCGTGTCGGTGTACGGTAACTCAGTAAGTGTAGTGTGTTAGTGTGCTGTAAGTAGCGTGTCGGTGTACGGTGACTCGGTAGGTGTAAAGCGTTAGTGTGCTGTAAGTAGTGTGTTGGTGTACGGTAACGCAGTAAGTGTAATGCGTTAGTCTACTGTAAGTAGCGTGTCGGTGTACGGTAACTCAGTAAGTATAGTGTGTTTGTGTGCTGTAAGTGGCGCGTCGGTGTACGGTAACTCGGTAGGTGTAAAGCGTTAGTGTGCTGTAAGTAGTGTGTTGGTGTACGGTAACTCAGTAAGTGTAGTTTGTTAGTGTACTGAAGTAGCGTGTCGGTGTACGGTAACTCAGTAAGTGTAGTGTGTTAGTGTGCTGTAAGTAGCGTGTCGGTGTACGGTAACTCAGTAAGTGTAGTGTGTTAGTGCGCTGTAAGTAGCGTATCGGTGTACGGTAACTCAGTAAGTGTAGTGTGTTGTTCTTCTGTTAGTAAGGTAGGCTTTGAGCTTTTAATTTACTTTGACTTAGATTCTGTCAGTTACTAGGCTGTGTTGTTAGCTTGCTGCACCTAGAGTTAATTGTAATTACTAGGCTCAGCTGTGGTTTCAGGTAAGCCCAAGGTGTGAATCACAGGGTGTGGCCTGAGGCACATATATTCTGGAGGTGTCCGCTACAGACAACACAGTGTGAAGAGGCCTATCACAGATGTCTACCTCCAACCTTGGCTAAGTATCTTTCATGTAATCTATACCAATGCTTACATTTACACTTCTGCTTCTCCACTATGTGCTTTACAATACCTGTTCTTTCATCTTACAGACCTAGAAGATCTCACGGTCACCACAGGAAGCGTAATACCAGCAACCTCATCTACGCCCCGCGGTCGTCTCCTACTCAGACCAGGGTGGTAGGTGGGCTCTGGAATTGTCAATCTGCTGTCCAGAAGGCAGACTTCATCTCTGCCTTAGCATCTCACCACTCTCTGCACTTCTTGGCTCTGACCGAGACTTGGATCACCCCTGAGAACTCATCAACTCCAGCTGCTCTATCCTCTGCCTTTAACTTCTCCCATTCTCCGAGACAGACTGGCAGAGGAGGGGGCACGGGTTTGCTGTTGTCTAGAAAGTGGAACTTCACTCCACTTTCATTTCCTCACCTTTCAGTTTCATCCTTTGAATATCATGCTGTCACAGTGTCTTCCCCCACTAACCTTCATATCATTGTCATTTATCGACCTCCTTGTTCTCTAGGTAACTTCATCGACGAACTAGACACTCTTCTGAGTCTCTTCCCTGTTGATGGGTCCCCACTTCTTCTCCTCGGTGACTTCAACCTCCCATCAGACAAGTTGCAGTCATCATGCCTGGAACCACTGCTATCATCCTTCAACCTCACCCTCAACCCATCCCCTCCAACTCATCGAGGTGGCAACACTCTGGACCTGATCTTCAGTAGACCTACCCCTGCGCTGGATGTCACAGTAACCCCTCTTCACTGCTCAGATCATCACTTTCTATCCTTCTCTCTCACCTGTCCATCTCTTCCTGTCCATACCACCCCTTCACATTCTTCCTTCACTCGGCGTAACCTACGCTCCATCTCTCCCTCTTCTCTTGCTTCAACCGTCCTCACTACCCTCCCCCACCCTGACTCCTTTTCCTCTCTCTCCCTGAACACTGCTACAGATACTTTGCTTTCCTCTCTCTCATCTGCATTTAACCATCTATGTCCTCTCTCCCCCAGGTCAACAAGATCTTCTCCACCGGCCCCCTGGTTGTCAGACGTCCTACGTAGCAACCGGAGAGAGCTAAGGAAAGCTGAGAGGAAGTGGAGGAGATCCCACCTCGCCTCTGACCTGCACACCTACCAAACCATCCTCTCCAGGTTCTCAGCGGAAGTGACTACTGCGAAGTCATCTTTCTACAAGAGGAAACTGGAAGACTCTGCGTCCGACCCTCGCGAACTCTTCAGTATTTTCTCCTCCCTCCTCAACCCCCCCTCTCCCCCTCCACCCTCCTCCCTCACACCGGAGGACTTTGTCACCTTCTTTGATGAGAAAGTGAATAAAATCCGCCAGTCTTTTTCCTCTGTCCCCACTCCTCCTTCCACTAATCCTCATCCTCTTGCCACAAACTCCTTAACCTGTTTTTCTTCTCTCTCTACAGATGATGTTCTACAGCTACTGGAATCCAGCAACCCAACGACCTGCCCACTGGATCCCATCCCATCCACACTGCTCCAGTCAATCTCCCTG
>JAVGWN010001122.1:0-12835 GCA_034552555.1 Semaprochilodus insignis | reverse complement strand
TTATTTTTTGGTATACTCAAATCAACTAACTGTTATATTCTTAAAAGGCAGCCAGTGAAACGGGTTCCCTTGCATTTATCGTGATTGCTGGCAAAAACAGAGGGATGGGTTTTGAAGTGTTTAGGGATGTGTTATCTGCAGGTTCAGCCAAACGGTTCAAAACGCACTGGACAGCACCTCACAGTGCAGAGGGACAATGACCTGAAAGCTAAAGAAGTGGAATTTTCTATAATGATCAAGTCAGTTAGCTGACCTCAATGCCACTTACCATGCTTAAGAAAAAGCAGGGATACAGCTGAATACAGCTGCAGTAAAGCATCAACAGGGAAGCAACCCGTGTCTTTGTCTATGGGCTCAGGCAGTAACTAAAAATGATTTGCAACCAGGTATTAAAAATGACTGTTAAATTTGACTGTTTGTCCAATTTAGTGTGATCCCCTTGAAAGGGAGGAAAGTGTGTGGAAATGGTTGCAATTTCTATACTGATTTGGATGTAAATGCCTTCAAATTAAAGCTGAATTTTGCACTTTGACCTCATTCGTTATTTATTCTGTGCTAGACAGCTAACAAAACAATGACTTTGTTGATGTCCATTAACTGGCTTCCTTTAATAGCCTTTCACACAGTGAACTAGATTGTCTGAAGATACCATAAGCTATTTGGGTGCAAAAGCCATTTAGCATCAGCGAGGCTTTAAAACACAAGCTCAAAGTTAGTTGGTGCACATAATTGAGAAAACTCATTGTGAGGCTTAGCAAATATGAGAGTTTGTGGTTGTAGAAGAATTCACACATTCAGAAACACATCATAGCTTTATTCACAAGCCATAGAAATCCTTTTCATTATAGCCAGGAAGCTAAAGTAATCTAGAATTGACAAATGCTATAAACGACACCGAATGGAGAGAAAGAGACGAAGAAGAGCAGAAAAAAAGGAGAAACTCCGGCCTGACTGAAAATGGATTCTGTTCGTTCCATTAACAAACATGAATAACAAAACGGATAGGGTAATGGTTTCAATTTCTGGCCTTTGCTGAGAAACACGACGTCCTGCTGGGAAAAGACAATCTTCTCACTGGGGGTCCATACGGCGCTCGCTATAGGCCGTAATGGCAGCGAATGAAGCGCTTTAATAAAACTCGCTTTATGACAACAAAGTTCCACATTACGGAGCATAATCATCTGTTAAAACACAAGTCGTCCATTAGACTCTGCAAACTGCTCCAAGAGCCCATTGATGTGTTTGAGAAGTTGTCCGTTTGGACTGTGAAAGTGGTGCTAAGAGGAGTTCGGTTTGACACAGTCATCGTGAAGCTGACATGAAAGTAGATCAGCATCAACAAACGCAAAAGGATGCTTCTGCATTCATCTGCATTTTCTAGACTACCTGTAGATCCTATTCTCTATGGACAGCATCATCTTTTGATTGCATAGAAGCGACCACTGTGAGCCAACTCGCCCCCTCCCAAACACTTTCCAAACCCTGTAGCCTGAACTCTTCACTTGTATTATTTAAGCCCTATACTGTGTGTGTGTGTGTGTGTGTGTGTGTGTGTGTGTGTGTATATAAAGATGGATAGATAAATTAATAGTTCCTATTTATTACTGCCACTGTTTAAAGTGCTCAGTCAGCTGATCCAAATATCATTAAACTCAATGTTCTCAAACCCTCGCTGCTTGAGGGATCGCTTGTCTTTCTACAATACTGGGTGCAAATAAACCTGCCAATCAGGCTTCTCTTCACGTTAGCTACTCTTGTAAACCTAAAAAGCTCAGTGTAGTTCACTATAGTTCACTACTTGGATTGTGATTCAGTACTCTCCTTTAGTACCAAAGACTGTCATGTGGTATTTCTTTTACTTTGGCTACTCGCTATTCCACAAACCCAAAGCTACTTTCACTATTTAACACCTTCACTGAAAATGAATCGGGGCAAAAGTTCTGACGGTGAGTTCATGTGAGCATGTACCATAAAGCTATGTTGCACAAGTGTTTAGCTTCCATTAAAGCACCCTGTAATGTCAAACCAGAGATGTTTTACATGGATTTATCTGGATTTAATTACACCTTTATGTATATCTGTAATAGCTACTGTAAAATCTAAAGTTCACACTTGAAAAAATGAAGCTGTCATGGTGACTAAACCTATGAGATTTCAGAGTTTGGGTGTTTCTGTAACTTGACCATTGGAGATTAATGTGAAGACGCTGTATTGGTCAGGATGCTAGACGATGTAATCCAAATACACGGACGAGTCTTGTATTGGACTGTTAGTGCGGTGATGTGGTGTGGCGCACCAGAATTTAGTGAAATGTAGAACAAGAGTCTCACAGGGCCTTTTGCCCAATGAGAGATGGAATAGACTCCAGCAACCCCCCGTGACTCAGAAGGATAAGCAGCTCAGAAGATGAATGAATGAGTCTCACATGTAAACGTTGAGACAGCAGTACAGTACGTCATGGCTTACTGATGTAAGCAATGTGACAGTAACCTCAGACTGTGTAACACGTTTCAATTTACCAAGTGAGAATAAGCTATCATCCACCACAGCGTCGAACATGGACACAAAACATAGACACTTTTATTTATCCATTGATTCAGTGTTTGTTAAATCATTTTGCCACTGAAGAGGGAAAAAAGAGGTGTTTGGTATTTATAACCAGGAGTGATGCGTTGCTCTTCCTGTCTACCTACTATTTAAGCCTCTTTTGAAGCTCTGTGAACCAGTTTGGCAAAAAAAAAAAGTGTTTGAGAATGGCTGGAGCCTAAAGAGCTGAGTTTTGGCAGCTTATTGAGCGACTGGGATTAATTTATATACACACATTTGTTAATATTGACTTGGTAAATACTTAGTTGTTAAATTTGGTATTCTTGTTTTCATTTAGGACATCTGAAGTCACCTTTGTTTGCACTTCCGTCTGGAGTACACCCATGTTTTTTCCATCACATCAAGTTTTGGTAACATTTTACTTGAACCCTGCAGTTTGTCCAATAATATAACAGTGTCATATCACCATTACCAGCAATTGTCATGACAGATGCAATAACCAAACATTACGACATCTGTCATGACAATTACCGGTAATGACACTGTTATATTGCTGAACAAAAGGAGCAAAAATGATGGACGATATCTGCTGTTACATGTCATGGTAGGTAGCAGGGTTTCGGTGAGCTGACCATCATGGCGTACTCTGGTGCCGAAGCATCTCCCCACTCGTGGTTTTCAACAGTGCATGAAGGATTGTGAGCATCTGTAAGGTTAGATTCTCCAGTCTCTTAGAAACAGAAGGTGGATTACTTATTAACATTGGAAGGATCTTACAAAGCAGGGCAGCCTTCAGGGACATAACATCCAAGCAAAGAGGCCTACCACAAACACATACATAACACTGAGGTGTGGTTATAGTGCATTATAGTCATTAAGGCATCAGGGATCATGTATACACTGAAGAGCTTAATAGGGCTCCTTGAATGATATGACAGAAGTCATATTGCCCTCTACACTTCCTGTAGTGTATTACAGTCTGTCAGAATGGCCGTGTGGGTCATATGAACATTATAGAGCACTTTTTAAATGAACAATAGAAGTTATATCGCTCCCTACACTTCCTGTAGTGTATTACAGTCTGTCAGAACGACCGTGTGGGTCATATGAACATTATAGAGCACTTTTTAAATGAACAATAGAAGTCATATCGCCCCCTACACTTCCTGTAGTGTATTACAGTCTGTCAGAATGACCGTGTGGATCATATGAACATTATAGAGCACTTTTTAAATGGACAATAGAAGACATATCGCCCCCTACACTTCCTGTAGTGTATTACAGTCTGTCAGAATGACCGTGTGGATCATATGAACATTATAGAGCACTTTTTAAATGAACAATAGAAGTCATATCGCCCCCTACACTTCCTGTAGTGTATTACAGTCTGCCAGAACGACCGTGTGGATCATATGAACTTTATACAGCATTATAATTAATATAGTGCTTAAAAACAATTGTGCTGTTTATGAAATATTTTGATCATTATATACTGCTTGTTACTTGAAAAAATCGGTGCTTACCTAAATTGACATCATTTAAATATTTGTGCAAATAATTACAATATATTAATCTAATGAAAACAAATGCGGTGTTTTTTTTTTTTTTCCTTCTGCCCAAGCACTGCTACAGTAGATGCTGTTCATTGACTTTCACTGCTCGGGCCTTGTCATATAGCACATGTGAATCGGTCACTAAGGACGCCTGCCTCGCAGCATTAACACAGCATTTGGAACAAAGGCACAGAGACGGATGAAGCCGGAGCTTTGCCCGCATGTGTCAGCAGCACATTTAGAGCAGGAGATTACGACCTTTGCAGTCTCGGAGAGAAATAAGCCACCATTTTTCACACACCGAGTCGGGCCTCGCTCGGCTGTGCTGCTCTAGAAATTCACAGCTAGGCCAGCGTGACGTGACAAGCCGTTATGAAAATGCTGGCTTATTTCCGGCGTAGACAGTCTTTTCCTTCTTGTATGAAATTAGGGTTATATTAAAATGAACATTCTGTACAGCATAAAGATGTTTGTTCTGTATCTGTGTAAGAAAAGCTACAACAATTAACAGCATGCAAACTGCAAGCCTAAATCATCACACTGTGTTAGGCTGTTAGGGTATATCTGAGGGTCTGTCTGTTTATCTGTCTGTCTATCATCCATCCATCCATCCATGTCTATCTATCTATACATGTCTGTCTGTCTGTCTGTCTCTGTCTGTCTGTCTGTGTATGTATCTATCTATCTATCTATCTATCTATCTATCTATCTATCTATCTATCTATCCATCTATCCTTGTTTCTCTGTCTCTGTCTATCTATCTACCTATGTCTACCTATCTGTCTGTCTGTCTATCTATCTATCTACCTATGTCTACCTATCTGTCTGTCTGTCTATCTATCTACCTATGCCTACCTATCTGTCTGTTTGTGTGTGTCCGTGTCTACCTATCTCTCTGTCTAGTTCTGATTGGCTAAGAAGCTCTAAATTAGAGTTGGTGTGTAAGAGGGGAAATTGTGTGGTGTCGTGTTTGGTGTCTGAGGTTGGTGTATTTAGTCTTACACTGGAGCTATGAGGCTACTGTTCTGCATGCCTAAATCATGACACTGTGTTAGGCTGTTAAGGTATATCTAAGGGTCTGCCTGTCTATCTGTCTCCGTTTGTCTATCTACCTATGTCTGTCTGTCCGTCCATGTCTATCTATCCTTGTCTGTCTTTCTTTCTATCTGTCTACCTATGTCTACCTATGTCTGTCTGTCTGTCCGTCTACCTATGTCTCTGTCCGTCCATCCATCCATCCATATCTATCCTTGTCTGTCTGTCTTTTTAGCTGTCTCTGTCTGTCTATCTACCTCTGCCTGTCTGTCCGTCTGTCCGTGTTCTGCTGTAGGTTTAGAGTCAATGTTTAGTTACAGATGAATAGAATAATAGAGATGCCAAAGAAAGCCGTCTATATACGTAAGTAGGTAGTAGCTGCGGTGTAACAGTAATTAATAGTGATATTTGACAGAGGACTTCTATTAGATTTTTTCCTATTAGGTCTTTCTATCTGTTTTTCACATCTGCGTTGTTATACACCCAGATTTTCACCTGATTATGAAACACTAATTTCCGCCGAGTGAATTAATGCCTCTCCATAATCCAAATCACTCCCTTTCTCTCTCTCTTTTGCTAGATTTTTTATGCACAGAAACATCTGTCTGTGCATCTTTAATTCCTCCACTCTGTGGATTTCAGTGCGAGAGAAGCCTCCCTGCTCATTGAAGCTGAAATTTAGCCCACACTTTAGCTCAATAAACAGCTACACAATGCTCAATCACACACACCATCACTGCTCTGCGCTGCAGATACAGCCTCAGCTACTTCAAATCAATCTGCAATTAGCATCCTTTCAGCACATACGTTACTGCCTTATTTCCCCGTTTATCACTCTCCATTACTTCTCTCTCTCTTTTCCCCTCTTCAGACTTTTTTGCTTCATAACTCTTTAGGGGAACGGCTGTGTGTGTGCGTGATCCACACCTTTAAGGTTCAGTCTGAGAAGCTGATTTTCTCATTTTCTGCTTCTCATTATCCGAGTAACATTCAGTGATGTTGAGGTCTGGATTCTGGGGTGGTCGGTTCATTGTTCTGAGAACACCATTTCTTTGTTTCTATCTCCTTTTCTCAGTAAGAGCTTCTTAACATCAACACATTCTTTTAGACCCATAGACTTCTCACAGTGGAAGAATGGGCAGAAACGCCTGTGGATGAAAACGCCTGTGGCTGTTTTGACTGGAAATCATATATATCTCATACACTCATCATCAAACGAATAGCTTCACCCAGAAGGAAGGGTCGGAAGGAAGATAAAGGTTACCAGAAACAATAAATGGTGATAAATTTAGACTGATATGGGCAATATTTATATTGACTGATATGGGCAATATAGTAGTGTCTCTCAGTATGGTGTCGGGCCGCCATGTTTACTAATGTAACATGCCAGACATCGCTGCATGGAGTTGTAGAGGTTCCTAATGGTGTCCTGTGATAATCTATCCCATGCAGCTTGAATATCCTCACACAGTTCCTGCAGATTTTGCGATGGGGGTGGAGGTGGAGTGACGCCAGGCCTGACGCATGATAACAAACCGTTCATCTTGACCCCGGTGCCTCCACACACAGATTTGCTGGTTGTCTCCACCAAGACAAAAGCACTGAAGATGTGACCCCCTGCCATTCTGAGTCACTTTGTGACAGTCTGGCACAACACCATTGCAGACTTTGTTGACATGGTGTTAAGGGCTCACGGAAGGCATCACTGCTTGCTGAAAGTCCGCAATCGTGGCTGTTGGTTCACTCTGTGCATGTTGAACAATTTGCTGGTGCGTGCCTTCTGCTGTCCACTGCCGCCAACAGCATGCTATGGTAGTATCCCCACATCCGATATGGTGCACAATATGAATCCTGCTTTCCAGAGTCCTACGATGCGACCACTCTGCAACTCTTCCTTGCTTTTGAACTCTTCTCTGAGGCATACTTTGCTTGCCAAAGGTGCTTCCAATGCGACAACACGAGTCAGAATGGAAAGCATGCACGACAGGACGACCTCATATAATCAGTCAAGTACAGTGATGAGGCCTGTCCTTGCTTATGTCGCATCCTCAGCCGAACGTGAAACTTGAATCATTTGCATGTCTCATCTTGTCAAACCTACCCACCAAGTTTCATTTTCTGACCATTTTGAATGATGATTCCATCATGAATGATGATTCAGTATATACTATGAATGATGTAGACTCACATACATTGCTAAAGGGTTTAAAGGGTTAATATGACAGAATGAATCATTGTTGACTGTGCCTGTAACTTCGGTCTCTCTCCCGTTCTCTTTTTTCTCTCTCTTGCTCGGTGATTATTCTCCTCAGCTGCATTTATAATCGGCAGAATGAGCTTCAGTGACAGCACCCAGTGAGAACACTTCAGGCTAAAACCCCTCACACACCTCCATCACACTCCAGGACACAAGCATACAGACAGAGAGAGAGAGAGAGAGAGAGAGAATTGCGTAGGCATACTGTAGGTGTTTACAGCTTGGCTTCAAAGATAAATAATGTTTGTGGTAGGAGAGCAAAAGTGAATTTATGTAAATCTGCATCATCTTAATAAAACACCCTACATGCAGTACTGCCCAAAAGTCAGAGCACCTTTTGGAGTCAGGACAATTAGTGGAAACGTGTGTTTTAACCAAAAAATGACAACTAATATATATCAGATGTTTCAGAATGCAGCATGTCCACAGCTTGTTCTCGCTTACTGCTTCTCACGGAAATCTACAGGGATATTTTTCCACACCTCCAAAGTTCAGTCTTAGAAGTTGGTTGCACTTTCTGCTTTTCACCATCCAAGTAGCATCCAAGGATCTGGCTTTTCAGATCCAGTGTGTTGAGTTGTCTTCTGGAAGGATGGACAGAAGCACCTGGGCAATGTTATCAGATATGAAGCAAGAGTGGTGATCTTTTGGATTCTGCTGGCCATGAGAGAGTCATCTTTTCCTGGACTGCTTTTTGACCACTACTTAATTGCCTTGTGTCTCCAGATCACAAAATAGTTACCTCGTGATCGCAAAATAACAGTCCAGAAAATGAACTGCCTTGCAGCATCTCTGAACTTCTGTATGTTTATACGGCTTGTGGATTATTGTTACAGTGAAGGCTCTGGAGGAGAGAGAACTGGAGCTCCACTTTGCTTTGTTCTCCTGCCAGCACTGTCCAGTGCACTCTGTAAAAGCCTTTAAAAAGCTGTATTTCAGTGAGAGGTTACAGTCAGGGATACTGTTAGAGCAACCTACAGTATGCTGCAGCTGCACTGCTACTGATGGGTTAAAGTGAATTTGTTAAATAAGTGACACTAATCATTTAACATGTGAAATCTCTAGGTATGAGCGCTGGGTTGGGTTGCCAGGTAGTGCACTTATGCTATATATGTCTGTGTATTGTTCTCTCTAGGTAGCAGCACTGGCCCTTGTTCGGGCAGTGTCTGAGCTCAGGGTGAGTTTTAGACTCCTAACCTACTTATACTAGCTGGGAAACATTATCCGACGGAACACTAAGCACGGTTGTAAGTCGCTCTGGATAAGAGTGTCTGCTAAATGCCGTAAATGTAAATTTACAGAATTACTAATAAGAATCATCATTTATGACATTGTATTTCAGTGTTTTCTTAAAGCAATATTATTTTGCTGCAGATCAGTGACTACGGTAAAGTCTGATAAATTCACTTTATAGTGTTTCCTTTATTATATGCTGATCCCCTATTAGTTTTACTCTGTGAGGTGGAGTAATGTAATTATTACCAGAGTTCCTCAGTGATTTTAGTCCCATCCAAATGCACCATGTCAGTCACTTATACTGACTGCATGCTTCCGGGTCAGTAAAAATTCCGGCACCTTTTACCTTCTGTAAAATGAGCCACAAAGAACCCAGGTTTACATTTAATTCTGTGTGAATAGACATGTAGGCAAATATTCTGTCATATCAGCTGGAAAAAGGGATTTCTCACAGTTTTTCTCAGGTATGGAGGCGCTTGAGGAGGCATTAGGTTTGTCATGCATGGCACCAATATCTTGGGTCATTGAAGCCTGTGGCGAACCTCGGGGTGTTGTACAATATACAACACTCAAAACCAGAAAACGAGCCAAAGGCCTCCTCAGAGACACAATGCTTCTGGCAACTTTAGTTAATTCAATGTGTAGCATTCCCTACAGGCTACATACGTGTCATAAACATGTAGCTGCTTATTTTCAAAGTAAAATGTCATTATTAATATAAGTGGCTTACAAGATGGTCATCCTTCTCTACTTTATCATTGGCCACAGGATGCTCTTGGTTGGTTGGTGAACTGGTTTGGTTGGTGAGTGCACATGTAAATTGAGTAGCCTCTTCTATCGCAGTCATTTATGCTGAGATTTCTTATCCTGTGAGAATCATTTTACAGACGTCCCGTAGTAAAACTACATTACCCCGCCTCCCCATGTACAACTAATCCTGAAAGCTTTTGCAGGAACTGAAAGTCAACAGTGAGAACATTTCCAATGCATATACATACATTCAACTGTTCTGTTGTTGTTGTTGTTGTTGTTGGACACCGGAAAGCAGGTGAAATGCACAAACCGATATTTCAGATGCATTGCCTCAGTTAGGCAGTGCACTCAGTTTCACGATCGTTTTCTTTTCCGTTTCTCGGTGAAAGGGTTCTGCGCGACCCCACGCTACAGTTTTTCCACGATGACTCCAAATGGCTCGACTTTGAATGGAAATGCGAACACATACACATAAGCACACTCCACTTGCTGAATGACACATTACCACAAACTACAATTACGGTTAAATGTGACTCATTGAGTGACACCGAGCCAGTGGAGAAAACTGTTTGGTTTCCATGGCAACCGTGGTAACTTGCCGGCTGGCGAGAAGGGCACTTGATCCCTCTGAAGTTTACCATACATGCCTGTGGTCTGTGATTACTGTATGAAGGCAAAAACATTTACAAGGGTCTTTTTTATTTTTTTTTTTTTTTTTTTTTTTTTTTTTATGAGGTAATCCGAAATCCTTCGCAATCTCTCTGTGATCGCTCGGAAAGCGACAGTCATAAGCAATTATGGCAAATTGGCTTGGGGATGTTTTCCTGAACCCGTTTAGATCGTAATCTGGGGTTGAGAAAGTTAAATGTTTCGACAAAATTATTCTGCTGCTCAGAAAGCAGGCAAACTGATTTCCCTGGACGTTTCAATCGGAAGCTCGTTCCTTGTATCTCCATCTTGCAGTACAGCTAGAGACTTCTTCAAACGCAGTGAAGTGCAGGGGTTTGCGATAGTGAGTAACAGTATAAGGTGGTAGTAAAGTGGAAACACAAGGTGGATGTTTCTAATAAAACGGCCAGCGAGCCTCCTTTGAACAGGAATCGGGTGTACCTACCTGCTTTAGCATATGAAGTAGGCAACCAAGCTGCTGTAAGACAGACTAAGTTGGTGATGATCCTATTTAGAAGCGAACCAGTGTTTTTGAGCGCTATGCATTTGAAATCAAAGTGCACTTGTGAAGCAGAAGACACTGATTTGTTGCAAAAAAAAAAAAAGGAGAACAGGGGGGAAAAAAAATCAAATGCTGCAAAGCAATGAATAAGGTTTCCCCTTCCACGCCCCTCCTTTTCGCTTCTCTCCACATCATGAAAGTAATCTTTGAAATTAAACGCCTTATCTCAAGCACGAAATGAAATGAAGTTCTCACAAAAAAATGAGAGAAAGAGGAGATAGAGGCTTCACAGACTGTCAACACGCAAGATCGCATCTCTCTCTCCGAGCTGTGAGCGTGAGGCAGGCAGAGAGAAACGACTAATTAAACAAATTTGAATATTTTCATCCAAGTTGTCATATGTGTTGTTTAAAAAAGGCCTAGTTTCCTCATCACAGCTTAGCATAGCTCAGCGCTGGACTCCCATCAGGGCAGTAGCAGAGCAGGTCATCTAAATGATTAAAAAAACACATGCTGGTGCTTTTTGCTGCTGCTCTAGTGAGGAATGACCTCACCGAGGAATGACGTAACCGCCAGACATTTGGAACGTGGAGCTGAAACATTTACAGCCGTTATTCGCACAAGGCGCAAGAATAATATTCACATTACATGCAGTCTACTAATACTGAAGACATATTTGTGAGGTACAACATGGAGACTTGAGTTAAATGTATCACTTCTGAATGTTTTACCATACCTTTTGGCCACAGATCAGCCTAGCACTGCTAGCTTAGCTAACAGTCAATGACAGCTAGTGCAGGCCTGTTTGGTTGCAGTAAGATTCTACACAGTGTCCATATACTGATATTTATGAGATTCAACTTGGGTACTTGATGTAAATTCATATATTATTACATTTTTTTATCACACGTTTGGCAACAGATCAATCTAGCGGTGCTGATAGATTATGAATACTAGCGCAGGCCTTTGTATTTTTATTGAGATTATGCTGTTTTTAATTACTGAAGACATATGTGGTTGGTGTAGCTCAGCGCGTAACACCACTACCCACCAGGGAGCCACCACCACATGTGGGAGACTGGGGTTCGAGTCCCAGTCTGGGTAACGATGCTGTGCTACACCAATAAGAGTCCTTGGGCAAGACTCCTAACACTACACTGGCCTACCTGTAATATGAATAGCCTTGTAAGTCGCTCTGGATAAGAGCGTCAGCTAAATGCCATAAATGTAAATGTAAATATGTGAGGTACAACACTGGTACTGAGTTATATGCACCAGTTGTTATGAATGTTTTTAGCTAACTATGGCATCAGCCTAGCAGCTCAGGTGCCAAATACCAATACTTTCTTTATGAGATATAACATGTAGCCATTATACACATACATATTTTAGCATACCTTTGGGAAACAGCTCGGCCTAGTAATGCTAGCATGGCTAATAATCTATGAAAACTTGTGCAGGCATCTGTAGACCTGTGTTACGATTATATGCAATATTCAAACATGGATGACATTGCGTATGAACGTTTTCAACACAGCAGTTTGAATGAAATTCATATAGCATGAATATTTCTAGCATACCCTTTGGCAGCAATTGAACATAGCAATGGCTAATAATCAGCAAAAGCTACTGCAGGCCTGTGTAGACTTGCATTAAGATTCTCTGCTGTTTCCAATTATATGCAGTATACAAATGGATACAACATGTTTGTGAAGGTTACTTTTGGCAGCAGTTCACCCTAGCACTCTAAAATTGCTAATGCTAAGTGAAAGCTACTGTATGCCTGTGTGGACCTGTATTAACATGTAGCATACAACCAGGGAGGACATATTTGTCAAGGTTTAAACATATTTTGGACACATTTCGTCAAGTAATATAAGCTTATGTAGTGCAATATTAAGAACATATGTAGTTGCCAGACACTGATGGCATCTATGTGAGGTATAACACGTAATTATCATTTATATTTTAGCATATCTTTGGCAACAGTTAAACTTGGCAGTGCCGGCTCGTCCAGAGTAGTATTGACACTATGTAGCATACAAATACCGAAGACGTATTAGTTGGGTATAAAATTTGAACTTGGTTTAAATGCATCATTTATCCTTAACATGTCTATCAGTGTCTTTAACACACCCCTGACCTGTGTAGAGTAGTATGACATAAGCTCACCAGACAAAAAATGATTCACCTGTGACTGAAACGTACCTAATAGCATGTAATAGCTCTACAAGAATGAATAACAGCTGCGATTTGGTTTGGCATGGACTGGACAAGTTTCTG
>JAVGWN010001121.1:0-12836 GCA_034552555.1 Semaprochilodus insignis | reverse complement strand
ATATATAAGCACCAAGAAAAAGACAAGCTTTTCACAGACGTAAAGTAGCGCACACAGTCAGTAATTACTATCAGTCTACGTAAATCAGAGTAAGTGCTTCTTTATAACAATGCCCTCCCAGCATTCTGCAGTTTCAGAAGGAAACTCATGCATATGCAATGATACACAACAGCAAATGAGGAGTGGCTGGCCACCTGATTTTATGGTTGTTGAAGTACTATTTATCTTATTTGGTAAATGTAAACAGCTAAAATGGAGTTTGCGACAGCACTAAAGTTGGTAAATCTCCCACTACGTATGTTTTGCTGTGTTTACCTTTAACTGTTTCTCCTTCTTCTTGCGCACATCCTCCCACTCATTGACGATTCGCCCCCATAATATCCAGGTGTCCTCCTCCAGGTGTGAAAGGTTGGAAGAAGCAGAGGAGCTGGACACCAGAGAGGAGCCACTGTTCCGCCGAGAGCCATTGACTGAACGCAAAGACTTGCTGTCCGTCTCCAATAACCTGGAGAGGTAAAGGAAAAAAAAAAAAAACATGAATGATCAAACAGCAAACAGTTTCTTGGTTAATGTGTGTTATTTGCATTCACAGTCTCTAATCAATATGGGTTTCCTACTGTAAAGGGCCTATATCATGAAAGAACACATTTTCCTGTTCTTTTTTTTTTAAATATAAAAATATGTAGTATATAAACATTGCTTAGGTTTCAAAAAGCATCATTCACTCCCAAGTCCACATGGAGTGGCAAAATACCATTTTGTATACACTGTTTTTGTGACATCACAAAAAACAACCAATTCGCATATTTAAACCATTTTAGGGCAGTTTAGCCCCACTTAAATAAGGGGTGCCTCAATACAGAACAGAGCTCAATGACATGCCTGACAACTGCCCTAGAAGCACGAGGACATTTTTTTAATGAAACGAAACAACCCCCCAGAAGTGTGCACCCATCTCTTTTAAAAGTCATGTAATACCAGAGGGAAGTTTTCCCAAGTTCCTTGTAATGGAAAAACATGGTTTTAGCAGAGAAAAGAGTGTGACATCAGCAAATCGCACTTCCTTCCTCTGAATCAACCAGTGTCGAGTCACTGTTGGCACACATTTGGCAAAGCCTTCAGGCAGGAGTTACACAGAAAAATCAACATGCTTTCCTTCAGATACAAATGCAGAACACAATTTAGGACAATGTAAAACTATGAGCATTTTGAAAATGAACAGGACTGACTGGGGAAACTGTCTGTAATCAGCATTTCAAAGACACTTCTACCTTCTTAAAAAAATCAAATGAATAATGAACGCGAATGGCGAGATTAGATGATTATAAAAACGAACTATACATTTCCACACAGAAGAACCACATGCACCGACAGTAGACTGTTACACCTCATAACACATCACAAAATAGTACTTCATTAGTTGGTATCAGTGTCATCAAGGCTATTTCACAGATCAGCATTTCAGATATAAACACACGCATGTTTGAAAAGGCTGCTTGGCTACCCTGCTTGACCTGGCACAGAATCACTCAAAACTTACATCTAGTAAGTATGTGAAAGGTTGTGATTTCCAAACACGTCAAGAGATCAAATACTAAACGCACCCAACAGAGCACGCTACAGCAAGTGCAGAACAGCACAAACGTGAGTGGTGCTTTAAACATAAAGACACATGTAAAATTCAAATTCATTTGTAATATAGAGCTGAAAACCAGAGCAAACACAGTTTCGGAGACAGCACCTATCTGATACCCAGTACTGGTATCAGGTCAAGATGATTAGAAAGTGCTTAACTAAATAACCAAGGAAGAAAAGAACAAACTAGGTCCTATTCTGTAACAAAATGTAGTCTGAAATCTAACAAAACTGTTTTACAATTTTTGCACTACCAAACAAAGTGAAGTAGGTCACATACAATAATCACATGTAGCTTTATTTTAACATAAGAGCAAGTAGTTAGCCAAGTACTGAATTCAAATTATTGATCCTTTATTTTAAATAGTGCAATTGTGGACACACTTATATGATAAGTGGTATTTTTTTAACTAAATGTTCACAGCTCTATGTTTCTAAATGTTATCGGCTCTATGTTTCTAAATGTTATCGGCTCTATGTTTCTAAATGTTATTGGCTCTACGTTTCTAAATGTTATTGGCACCATATGGGGTTCAAGCAGTCTAAACATGGCAAATCAATAAAGTGCTTCAATTAAAATTGCTGATATTAACGCATAAGAAGAAAAGTTTGTTGCAAAAAAATGTTTTGATCTGTATCTCCCAGGGCTCAAGATTAAAGAGTAAAAGTAGAAGAAGAAGCACTGCTATTAGAAAAAAGTGGTGGCACAGTTCCATCTGTAGATCATGTAAGGCAGAACTTCAGCATTGATTCCTGACCACACAGGTTTTGCAGCACCTTTCAGACAGGCAGAGTGTTGGCATGTCAGATAAAGACTGATCTGAGATCAGCTAAACAAGAGGCAGAGTCACCCAGCACCACCAGCGCTGACAGCACACACAAAAGCCACGGAAACCTGATCTCGGAAAAAAGTGCCGAGGCCAGTCCTCTGGAGCCCCAGCAGGTGACGTCATGCTCTGAGCTCCATGGCTGGGTCTGGTTACCTCCACATTTGGGTCAGACACGGGGAACAGGGAGGAGCTGTAGCAGAGAAGAGACTGACAGAGGGGGCTGAGGGTGAGCAGGAGGGGCTTTTACTATAATGTGTGATTGAATCCCCCTTTAGGATTCCCAGGCCACAGATTCTGGGATTCTGATGGAATCTGCTAGATTTCTCAATAGTTTAACAAAGGCAGCAATACAGCATCACACATCAGCTGAAATAATAATTATGTCTAAAAATGTCTAAATATACCCTTACTTTTCAAAACGTGCTTTTATTGCTTTTCCTACAGTTTAAGCAAATAATTTAAAAGATCCGATCAACAAAGTTGACCACAGAAAATGGTGGTAACATAAGTGAGTTAACCACAGAGCTGGAAGATTCATTGGTTTTATATCAAAAACGCAATTTAAAAGTGCTATTTTCAGATCACAAGAGCTGATATTTTTATTATATGACACATTATCAGCAAAGATGTGAAGTTTTTTTGCCTATTAACACAGAGCTCATGAGTTGCCTGTTGATGAGTTAGACTAATCAGAAGCAACAAAACACCCATGTTCCTTACATGTGACATCACAACCATCACAACTGGTATTAAGGAGTCAGTGTCTGAAGGAGTCAGCGTCCAAGCTTCATTCTAGAAAATGTGGATTTTCTAGTGTATTTTGCCAAACAACAGGCCTGAAAATTAATTTATAAAAAAACAGTTACATATAAATGGAAGTACTAGCCAATAGGAAAAAAATCACAATTATATAATTTCCTAAAATAGTTCAGCCCTACTAAGAAGATGGAGTAACAAACAACTAAATGAGAAACAAGCAAACGATCTGTACGTGGTCAGTACAAACATTTAGAAAGATAAGCGTTATTCACAGAGTCGTTCTATAGTATATGCAAATTGGGGATTTTACATAAAGTTCACCACTGTTCTTCTTGAAAGGTACATTTCAAACCACACATTTGCGCAAAAACTAGGAGATGAATGGGTTATGTATATTTTTCATAGGGGAAATGTTTTTGTATCAGATACTTATTAAAGTCTTTCTGGACATGGCAGTTTCTATAGGAGATAGTATGTCAGGGGCGTAACAAATGTTGGATCAGTATAGAAATCTGCCTCCCTATGTAGGTGAACCCAGCTAATAATACCTTTTGTCTGGGCTGCCCAATATAACATCTGCAGGTCTGCTAGCCTGAGCCCAGCCCCTTGTTCAGCTGTGGTTATAGTTTTAAACATTATTCTTGGTGTAAATAATGGTGTTGATCTGTTAATCTAGGCCCACATTTTTGGAATTTGATGTGCCAAAATGTGAATCTTGTTCAAAAAATTAATTTCAGAAAGCTGTGCAAATATCAGCATGATAATTGAGATGGATAAATGTTTTTGAGGAAGAAAAAAATTGTGATTCATAACAACGGCAGACACATTTCCTGGACAATTAATGGAATGTGAACAAGTCAAATGACCTCAAGTGTTTCTGTTTTGTCCAGCAGTAGCTACAGAACATGACAGCAGGCAGTAGGGACTGTAGATCAACTAAGAAATTATAACATTTAACATAAAAAAATTCAAATATTATAAAACTCTTATTAAAGAAATGGTCAGGGGGTAAATAGATACAAGCTGCCTGTCGCTGATTAATGGACAAAATTAAAATAAAAATAAACACAGCTCGTACATAAATACAGCCACAAAATGAAAGAAAATAAAACTAAATCTCTTACTTTAAACTTCCTTTAGAGAGACGGACAGACCATCACTACAGGAATTCAATGGCGATTCATTCCTCAGTCAGGTCTATCTGTAGTGAGTGCTCATAAAATACAATAAGCACATAAATATCAGCTTTCTCAGCTCCCTTCCATCCCGAGAGAGGATGATAAAACCTGGGGTACAAGTTTACTCTTGGCAGGACCATGAGGTAGTGAATAACTTCCTGGCCTTTATTGCTATCAATCTTGTGCAGTAAACTTCATCAAAATAAATTTGACCACATAAATATAAGCATTTCCGTCCATGCAGACCACAATAAATATGACCTGGTTCTCCACGAGAATTGCAGTTGCCTCTCTGCAAATGATTCACCGCTAGTTCAACAAAGTACACCTTGAGTATTCACTGAGGATACAAGCTAGGCTCCGTTCAACTAAGCAACTATGCAGACACAAATGTGGTCTCAAGCTTTATCAACAGACAGAACTTCTGTGACCCAGGCTGTTTGTCAGGACGAGAGGAAGCAGAACCATAAACAAACAAAGCACAAAAGCAAACCTGATAAGACCTAGCATTTCTCATGTTCGGGACTGCTCTCACGGTTAAGCTTTTCTTAAACAAACATGCAGCACTGCTGAAAGAAAGAAAGTCGCAGGTGACGTTAGAACACTGAAGTAGTTCTTCAGTTGCTCACCAGCTGAAGTTCATACTGCTGTCTTCATGTCGTCAATTCTGGTGCGGAGTGAAGAGGAGGGTAGACAGAGACTCGGCTAATTTATCAGACAGAATGAATGTGTGTTTGTGAGACAGGGAGAGAGGGAGAAAAGCGTGCACACACCCCTTATCTATAGAGCGAAAGGACCTTCAACCTGTGGGCCAAAAGTGCAAAACAGTCACCGCAGGTGCATGCATGACAAAGTAAGTTAATGCAGTGAATTAACTTAAAATTTAAATGAGAGATGCATAAACATGTTTTACTCACTTTAATTTTTTAAGGAAAGAAAAGCTTTTAAATATGTCTAATACAAGGTCAGTCAAATTATTTTAAAAGTGACGAAAATATAGCCCTTAACTTTCAGACACAAGCATGTTCAAACAGTCTTGACAACCGCAGAACTACAGTGAAAATGTCTGTGCTGTAAAACAAAGGGGACACGAGTAAAGCAATTTGCAATCTCTGCTCAGTCTTTAAGCTGGGGTACAGCACCCAAGAACTTCCCAACTACAGGTTTGTTAGCACTTGGAAACATGACATTCAGCTTGGTATGCAGAAAGTAAAGTCCCTGCTGGCACTCTAGGGCCATCTGCAGCCACAGTTTATGAACTAACTGCACAAATAACAGTGCAAGGTATAACTACAAATACCAGAATGCATTACTTCGGACGCACCACCATTCTATGTTGTCATAGTGCAGTTAGCCAATATACCTACAGCAGAGCTTTAATAAATATCATGCACTCATAACCAACTGTACAAACAAGACATTAGAGTATATTATCATTCAAAAGATAATGTTTATTTCCATTAAGTAGCTCACATCAGCAGCAGCTAACCTCCTACTCCTTAATGTGCTGTATGTAGGCTAAACAGTCCACTTACAAGGAATCACACAACACGTTTTCAAGTGCTAATGTTCTTCTGATTAGGGGGGAAAAAAAAGATAAGAGTTACTTGTATGTATACACACAAATGGAAGCAGCCCTGGAGGTCTGTGGTTGGACAGTAACTTCACTTTAAAAAAAAACTTGCAGAACTTACAGAAAACTTGCATAAAATGAGAGAGAGGTCTGTAGTAGGACATGTTAACCCAGACACAATGGCAAGGTGGCTAAGAAAAAGTTTGCTAGATTTTCAGCTAGGAAAAAAAAAATATCAAGAGAATTCAATATGACTCCTGAAATACTAGAATAATAGCTAACACACTAGCTAATACACTACTAACATATTTCAGAATTGCCTGTTGGATAAGTTCACTCGCTCCACTTTTGGCTGAACTGTTCCCAAACGGTAGGGCCTGGAAAGTTCACATTTTTATTTACCGGAAATGTCCAGGTTTCTTGTATAAAGAAACAAGAACTCCTTTAATGACTACTATCGTGCACCACTGCACTACTATCGTCTACATATTAGACTCGATTTAATCCAGAAATCCACCGCTTTCTGCAGTGTAGGTGAGTGGCCCATTTGGAATCAATGCATATTGTTTGCGCAACAGCTCACAAAGCGAAGAGTGGTGTACAGGCTGTGTTACGCACAGCAGCTGCAGCGAGGTGCCCGTTCAGCCACACGGGGAGACTCCACACAGTCAGTGCTCCACGGCTCTCCTGAGCCATTGGCCTACTTTCAGCAGTGAGAGAGAGTGAGAGCAGATGAGCAAGCAGCCTCTTAGCTCAGCGTGGGTGTTCTGCTCTCCACAACCAATTCACTGTAATCACTGATTCTGTGTTCCGTCATCAAAGCTTATATGCGACACTGAGAGCGCACTTGGGAGAAACAGAGCCGAACACAAACACACACTTCTCATTATCCCACACTTCAGTCCTGTGCAATTACTGAAGGAGTGGGAGGGGTTAAAAACCCTCATTAGAAAATTCAAAACTGAAAGGACATGATAAAATTCATACTCAAGATGGCACATTCTTTTACAACACCAATGCTGAAACAGACAGACACAAATCTCTTATTTGCTTCGAAAAGCTTTAAAATCAAACACTTCATTTAAAAGGGGTTTCCGACCTAAAACCAACACCTAACACAGTATGTGTCATCAATGTTCCTTCACTACAATGCCCAGCATGCACTGAGCAAAATACACCATGCAAAGACAAGGAATCTCCCACTGCAATAAAGATATGTAGATGTAGGGGCCAATAAATACACCCATGATATTCGACTCCCAAGTAGAAAGTATCTACCTGGCTTTTGCATTAACCAACTAGCGGGGAAATCAGTCTGCCCTCAATCAACCACTCCAAAGTTCTTATAGTAAAGTCCCTCCCAATTACCAGATCTGATCTGAAGGGGATCTGAAGGGGATTTTCCTAGTATTTAAAACAAAAAATAAACATAACACTCTCAGGACTACTGCAGCACCACTGCAAGAGGGGAGCAGGCATGTTAATAATTAATGTAGCAACCCTTTTTTTTTTTTTTAAATCTTGGCCATTCGCATAACTACTACGCAGAAATCATAAAGAACAGATGTGTGCACTCCCTGTCGGTCGTGGGCTAAAGTACATGTGACTACTGTTATCACATGACCTACTTTACTTTACAATAGGTGCCGTCTCTGATTCATATCACGTTTAGACAATGTAGGAATGGCAGGAGTGAGGAAATGCCAACAGTCATTGTTGTGGTCACTTTACTTTATCATGGTCACTTTATCATGGTCAAGTAGCTCTCAGAGCATTACAGACGGAGGCCTTCTGAGCACAGTGAAGGTGTTTACTAGATAGCGTATCAAACATGGCCGCCAGACTGCCACTTCATCCTTGTTTCGGGTTGCTAGCAGCAGCAGCAGTGACTAATACAAAACTTCAGATAACAGTAAGACTTTACCACTGCCAAAGAAACCAAGGTGACCAGAAAGCCTACAACTGTTTGAGTCATCAGCAGCTCAGGATTTCCCCCAATACACTCTCTGTACTTTACAGGGATTTCTGCTCAAGCTAAGGATATTTGCGCTAATGTCACTCCGGGGTGGACAGTGAAGCCAGGCCTGATAAGCCACAGTGTGAGGTCTTAAATTAGTGGTGTCAAATCACATTCCTAGAAGTCCACAACACTGAGCTTAAGTGATTTCCCTACTTTACAAAACCCGATTCAAGGCGAGCTTTCTCACATTCATTCTCAGACTAACAGGCTAACAGCTCAACTAAACACTGCAGCACCTTTTAACAGTGTCACAGAACCTACACATTCAGAATGACAACTTACTTGGCTGGCCCCAGACCCTGCTGTTTGTCCTCAGTGGGGATGTTTAATTATATACAGTATTAGTCAAAAGTTTAGGCACAGCTACTCAAGGGAGTTTTAACTCATTTTTAGGTTAATGCTTTAGGGTAAAAGTGAAGACATCAAACTATAAAACAGCACACAGAATCACCTTAAAAGCCTCCAAAATGGAAACTTGCAGGAGGAGAAAACAGCTTTCCTAACTCTCAACGGAGGTTGATATAACAAGATTTTTTCTAAGCAATTTTGGACCAATTCTATTAGTCTGACCATCATGAATAGACTTTTAAATTGTGCACAAAAGTAGAAAAAAGTTTTTAGTGCAACAAAATACTGTATATTTTAGAGAAAATCTAATATTGTGACACATCAAAAGTATATGTGGTATATCAGTATATATATTTACATCTCATCAGTTGGAACTGTTAAGCGTAAGCCTATATAGTCTTTTAGAACAACCAAAAACATCGATTTAGTTGAGTGTGTCTGAACCTTTGGGTGGTGCTCTTATCATTTCAGTTTAGTTTTAGTTAGGTTTAAGGGTGCATTAACAGTTTCAGCTTAAGTTTTCTGAATCCATTTTTATTTTAGTGGGTTTTTTTTAATTTGGCTTTAGTTCTTAGTATTATAATGAACGTTGTGAAGGTAGCTAGAACTAACAAGAACTAACAAAAACAGTAGACCAAGTTCGGCTCAGCTTAAAGATTGACCAACATAAAAGGGGCCCACTTTGAAACGCTCATTCACACACTGAAAAACCTCTTTCCTCAGTGATTGCATTTTGTTTTCATTTTGCAGTGGACAACATAACTTTATAGGCAATTTTTATTACAGTTAATAAGCATTTCATTGCTAATTTTAATTTCACTATAATTTTGTGTAATTATTTAGTAGAATTTCTATGGTCATCAATGCAGCTACTGCAGAGAACAAAGCTGAGGAGGTCTGAGAGAACCCTTAGCACTGATGTGTTAAGAGCTGGGCTGTTTAATAGTGAGAGACTCTGTTGGAGTCTGTAAAAGAGCAGCATGTGATGGGGCATTGTTAGCCACAAGCAGGCCAGAGTTGGGTTTGTGGCATATCAAAAGGACACAGCTGCGGCCCTAGCTGCCTGGGCGGAGGCTGGGGTCAGAGGACACATGGCCTCTAAGGACGTCACGCCCGCCATCATTTTTATCAGAGAAACTGATCAAAGGTTGAGTCGGGTCACCATATTTAGAAAATCCGATGTGACATACAGAGACAATGTATGAATGTGCTTCTGAAGTACAGGTTCCATAGCAATAAACCTTTCTCTGGCATTATAGAAAAATCATTTCAGAAAATCAATACCGTTTTAAATGTTCCTTCCATCAAAATACTTTTAGTATCAGCATATATTTAACACTTCAAAGGTTTGAGGATGTATTTAATATATTCTGCAAGTGTAAAACATTTACAAGATGCTAGGGTACTGTGCTAAAAGGCCAATATTTGTTTCTTATTGGTACGTTTACTGGTAAACATTCCTGTAAGTATATGTTAGTCCAGGTTAATCTAGTCCCAATACGATTAATTCTGTAAAAGTTTATTTTATCAGCAGATATATACATGAAAATTATAGGCTTAAGCCAATAGTATCTGTCCGTTTCGAATGTCAATCAATCAAGATGTGCTAAACTAATCTCATTATCCTTTTTCTTTGAATATTTCTTTTCATCCTGAATCAGTACTGACATGTTGTCTGGCTAGCAGTGCTCATGGTTGTGCTGCAGCCTTACATATGTGGAATGCATCGCTCATGAAACATAAAATACACTCGTTGTGAAAAGAATAGCTGCACCCAGAAGGAAGTGTCAGATTGCAATGCTATTCAGAAGGAAGATAAAGGTTACAAGGAACAATAAATAATAAATATTTAGACCAATACGGGCAATATTTATTGAGCTACATATACAGAAGTAGTGTCTCTCAGTATGGCGTTGGTGCACTATGTTTGCTAATGCTAATGCCAGACATCTCGGCATGGAGTTGTAGAGGTTCCTAATGGTGTCCTGCGATAATCCATCCCGTGCAGCTTGAATGTTCTCAAGCAGATTTAGCAATATGGGTTGGAGGTGGAGTGACACCAGGCCTGATGTGTGAAAATAAACCGTTCATCTTGGTGCTGACTACGGTGTCTCCACACATGGATTCGTTGGTCGTGTCCACCAAGACAAAAGCGGGACGCATCACTGAACATGACCCGCTACCAATCTGAGTCACTTCATGACAGTCTGGCACGACACCATTGCCGTCTTTGGTAAAGTTAACATGGTGTTAAGGGGAGACGTCGTAACGGTCTGCGTGCTTGTAGTCCTGCGTTGTGCAGCTGCCTGCCAACGGTGCAAGTACCAATAGGATGACTCATGGAGGACAACACTCCTCACTGAATGTCTGCAATTGTGGCTGTTGGGTCGATCAGATTCAGTGATAAGGCCTGTACAATGCTCATAAAACAATAATGGATGCTATGGTGGATATACATGCACAGAATCAGTATTAATATCACAAGCATTAACATACATGTCCAAAAGTATCCAGACATCTTGTAATTACTGAATTCAATTACTTTATTGCATGCCAACTGCTGACACAGGTGTTTAATTCTGCACACACATCTTGTATAATCTCTGCAGAAAAGCAACAGAACGGGATAATCTGGAGTAAACTTGCATGAGCCCAACATCAACATGCTCAATATCAAGAGCCATCTGTGGGGTATAGTCACCCAGCATTGGGCAGTGAAGCATTGAATCCTCACAGCAATGTTCTAACATCTAAAGTAAGGTCCTCACCAAAGGGTAGAGGCTGGTACATTAGGCATTTTTCCAATGTATTGAAAGATGTTTTTAATTTGAATAATATGCTGAGTAAGGAATAGCCCTGTGCCTGAATAACACTATAATAATAATAAACACATAATAATGCTATCTTGGCATTTTCAGTATTCAGTTCACAGCAGCTGCCTTGCTCGCGTGCTTGTGTAAGCTACAGGTGTTCTGCATGTTTGCATATCAAATGAGTTTCCATTTTTCTCCCTTTGAACACTCAAATATGGAATTTCATATCTGACAGCCCTGAACAAACTCACTCACACACACACACGCTGCTGTCAACCCGGCGTTTTCACACATCCAGATTCCCTAAATGACCACATGCACATATGCGCACACCACACATTCACCCCCACAAAAGTTCATGCATACAGAGAAATTTCTCCTTCATCAAACATCAAAGGTTTTGTCTCTAACCACATGCACACACATTCAGAAACACACATCGTTCTGTTGCATGCCTATCCCCATTTCCATGTGAACACAGGCTGCAGACTGGCTCGGGGAGGAATGAAGAAAAGAAAGAGGTGGACTGCTATGAATCTCTAATGGGGACAGCGCTGTGCTCTGTTCTCACCGGCCTGGCAACATTAACCAGCCGCATGACAGAGGTACCACCGTGTTAACACCATGTCACGGCTCTTGCCGTATCAGTGCTCATAATAAACACCTACAAGAGTCAACTAAATTTAGGCAGCACTAGTGGAGGTGCTGTGGGGGTACAAAAGTGGTGCTACAAAAGTGGTGTCTACTGTTACAAAGATACCAAGTGTTCAGAAGAAAAATGTGAGGTGAAAAAAATGTGAGGTGACTTAAAATTCAAGCCACCATTAATGTCCAAACAAAAGTTAACCTTAATGTTGACCTTCATGACAAGACCACAAGGGGATTTTTCCAGTAACTTGGCTCACTCCTAGTCTCAAAGACCAAAAACCCCCAAATAAATCTCTACTCTAGAACTCAACATTCCCCTCATGCACATTGACTACGTTTTGTCAAAAACAAACAATTTATTATTTAATATATTATTTAATACATTCAATGAAATCAATCATTTAGCCTCAGTCAAAAACGTTTTGACTTTTTTGCTTTTTTGTTTTTTTGCTCAAAACAATCTTTTTTGCTTTTGGAGAAACTGCTTTATAGTGTCACCTTGGCTCTTCCTCAGACACGCAGAGGAGGAGATTGCTATCCTATGCAGGGAGTAACCAGTCCTGTAGCACTGTAGGCATTTTGGTTTCCTCCTTAATCAGTGCTTTCCTTATCCTCAACTCAGTTGTATGTACTTTCCCTAATCACCACCTGTTTTCATTTTAATTTTGTTGGTTGCACACTGACACTGAAGACGTGATATGACTTACTTTTGGTTTTACTTTAGATGCATCATGCATTTTATATTTGTTGTGTACACATAAAACAATTGTTCAGATTAAAAGGCCAACTTTTCAGTGCACTGAGAAAGTAGGTAAGATAGTAGGTCCAGCACAAAACACTGTGAGACATACAGGACCTGCTCGAGTAATGTCCATTTACATGCATTTGTATAAGATGAATAACAAACCATTTACAGAATGCAAACTCTGTTTGGAGTGAAGTCTTTCCTATTTGGACCTAGGCTAAATCATGACTTGGAAATACCAAAGAAAAAACTAATATATATATATATATATATATATATATATATAT
>JAVGWN010001120.1:0-12841 GCA_034552555.1 Semaprochilodus insignis | reverse complement strand
AAGGCTCCTAACCTCCTTAACTGCACCCCGGGTGCTGTGGATAGGGCTGCCCATCGCTTTGGGCTAGTGTGCTCACTAGTGTGTGTGTGTGTGTGTGTGTGTGTGTATGTGTGTATGTGGGTGTTTCACTTTGCATTAAATGGGTTAAATGTGGAGGTCAAATTCCTCTGTGTGCAAAGCAAGCTCGCCCCCAACAAGGCTGGTTATCTAGGGTTGTTCTGCCTATAGCAAGTCCCCCCTTGAAAGCACAAACACCTGCCCCCCACAGCAAGGTGGAACCCAATAAGAATGGCAAAAAGAGTTTTGGGGTGGCATCTAGGGGGTGGCCAGTTCGATTTAGGGGTTCAACAGGCCGCCTTTAAAGCCACGTGTGTACTGCAGAAGTGCTGTTCGTACTTCTCTCCTTCAGTGATCTCACTACACCAACTAATCAATAACATCCTGCAGGGCAGGGCTAGCAATGCCCACCTAATGGAGGCTGAAATCTCTGTGCCACCCCGACGACGTCCATCGTGCATCTGGGAACGCAAATGGACCAGATGATTATGGGAGCCATTTTTAGACAGGCTTTGGATTCAGCATTTCGGAATGTCAAAAGCAGCCTTCTGAAGGCTATGCGTCATGATCTGACCGTCTGCAGGGCCACCCGTGTCCACTGCTGAGAATCGCCACTGTTTTTTCTTTTTGGGCTTGTTTGTTTTTCAACTCTGTGGTTACGTAGTTCATTATCTCGGATCTCAAATTGATCTTTTGTATCAGTGCGAGAACATCTTGTGTGTTCTACACCCCTAGATCCTCTCACTTTGTCTTCTATGTTATTTTACCTTACATAGCCATCTTCTTCAGTTCTAGTGTTAGCCTCTTGAACTTCAGGCTTATTGTTCAGCTATAATCTGGATAATAAATTAAATATACACTACATTGCCAAATATATTCACTCACCCATCCAAATCAACCGAGTTCAGGTGTTCCAATCACGTCCATGGCCACAGGTGTATAAAACCAAGCACCTAGGCATGCAGACTGCTCCTACAGACATTAGTGAGATAATGGGTCGCTCTCAGGAGCTCAGTGAATTCCAGCATGGTACCGTGATAGGATGCCACCTGGGCAACAAGTCCAGTCTTGACAGAGCAGGGTCAGGGGTTGCTGATGTGCATAGTGCCCAGAGGTCACCAACTTTCTGCAGAGTCAATCGCTACAGACCTCCAAACTTCATGTGTCCTTCAGATCAGCTCAGGAACAGTGTGTAGAGAGCTTCATGGAATGGGTTTCCATGGCCGAGCAGCTGCATCCAAGCCTTACATCACCAAGCGCAATAGAGAGTGTGGAATGCAGTGGTGTAAAGCGCCGCCACTGGACTCTAGAGCAGTGGAGATGTGTTCTCTGGAGTGACCAATCACACTTCTCTGTCTGGTACTCCAACGGACGAGTCTGGGTTTGACGGTTGCCAGGAGAACGGTACTTATCTGACTGCACTGTGCCGAGTGTAAAGTTTGGTGGAGGGAGGATTATGGTGTGGGGGTGTTGTTCAGGAGTTAGGTTCGGCCCCTTAGTTCCAGTGAGAGGAACTCTTAATGCTTCAGCAGACCAAGAGACTCTGGACCATTTCATGCTCCCAACTTTGTGGGAACAGTTTGGGGACGGCCCCTTCCTGTTCCAACATGACTGCACACCAGTGCACAAAGCAAGGTCCATAAAGACATGGATGAGCGAGTTTGGTGTGGAAGAACTGGACTGGCCTGCACAGAGTCCTGACCTCAACCCGATAGAACACCTTTGGGATGAATTAGAGCGGAGACTGTGAACCAGGCCTTCTCGTCCAACATCAGTGTCTGACCTCACAAATGTGCTTCTGGAAGAATGGTCCGAAATTCCCATGAGCACATTCCCAAACCTTGTGGAAAGCCTTCCCAGAAGAGTTGAAGCTGTTATAGCGGCAAAGGGTGGGCCAACATCATATGGATTAAGAACGGCATGTCACTCAAGTTCATTTGTGGGTGAAGGCAGACGAGCGAATACTTTTGGCAGTACAGTGTAACTCCGGATCTGCTGGGCTCTTAGCAGAGGTATGAGTGTCCTGAACATGCACTAAAATAAAAACCCTAAGACTGCACTGAAACAGTGACTGCAGTGAAATGACGGTTTCTAAAACTTGAGTGCAGAAGCAGCAGCAGCTCAGAAAACTGAGTAGCTTACAGCACTGCAGTGGAACGTCTCAGAACGTCCAGCGTTAATTAGCATTACTTATTAGCATGTTTATTAGGTAACATTTTTCTCTTTTCTTGGACTCGTGGTCAAAAATGCATTGCTATAGCTCATAGGTCAGAACTGTGGTCTGTAGGTCAGAACCAGCAGTGCAGGTGCGGTCAGTAGATTAGCTTCTTCACAGGCAATCATGAGTCAGTAACACCATTAACACCAAGTAACAGTAACACCATTAAACAGTAATACTCAGGAAAATGCAAATCCATCCAGCAGCACCGCTGGGTTTAAAGGGTTAAATGTGGGCTAGCTGCTAGCCCCTCAGACTGGTGTAGTTGTGCTGGTCTGTGGTCCTGGCCTGTTCTCCTGGTTTTAGGGTGATCTGGTCACCTGCTGTCTCTTTTCTGTGGTGCGGCTGGTCAGCGTTAATAGGCCTGACCTTTCACTCTCGCTGGTTGAGGATTAGGAACAGGGTGCAGACTCCATGACACGCGGGGAAAGCAGTCTAATCCCCACCACCCCCTGGTAAAAGCAACACATGGTAGCAACAGCCATGCTAGCTGCAGATGTAGGGGGTGGATTACTAGGATGGTTGGTGTGGCTAAGCGGATAACACCGCTACCTGCCAGGGAGCTCCCGCCCCACGTGGGAGACGGGGGTTTCGATTCCCGATCTGGGCGACAATGCTGTGCTACACCAATAAGAGTCCTTGGGCAAGACTCCTAACACTACATTGGCCTATCTGTAATATGAATACCCTTGTAAGTCGCTCTGGATAAGAGCGTCAGCTAAATGATATAAATGTAACTGCACTAGGAGAGCTGCTAATGACCCGCACACTGTACTGGGGTGGCAGCCGGTTCAGAGGGTTATCTGCTCAAACAGTGTGTGCAAATGAACACATGAGCATCTTCGTAGTTCTGACCCAGTCTAACTACAGGTTTGACTCATGCGCTCTTCCCATGAACACCAGTTTCCACCAGATAAGAGAAAAAAGCCGTCTGTCTTAGCCGCCTGTTTCAGCATCTGTGCATCATCAGGTAGAGATAAACGTTGTTATCTAATAGAGTTGAATTGAGTTATTGCTGGTTGAGAAAGCATGTACTTATTTCCACATATTAAATAATTAACACAGGACCCAAGTTCAGTATGGTCCTGATCCCCCTCAGTTAGAATCCTGGAAGTAGGTTATCTGTTTGTAGCCTGCTGTGATTAGCGCTTAGCCATTAGCATGTTGGTTGTATGTCTTTAGAGCTGCTTTGTATTGTAACACAGCTACAACTAAACGGATGATGTTACTGTGCTGTATGTGATCTGTGGAGTGTGTTAGTGTCTCTCTCTCTTTCTCTCTCTCCCTCTCTCTCTCTCTTTCTTTGTGTTTCTTCTCTCTCTCTGTCTCTCTCTGTCTCTCTTTCCTTCTGACTCTCTCTTTCTCTTCTCTGTCTGTGTCTCTCTCTCTTGCTCTGTCTCTCTCTCTCTTTCTGTGTATGTGTCTCTCTCTCTTTCTGTGTATGTGTCTCTCTCTCTGTCTTTCTCTCTCTGTCTTTCTCTCTCTCTCTCTCTCTCTCCCTCCCTGTCTCCTCTCTTTCTGTCTCTCTTTCTCTCTCTCTCTCTCTCTCTCTCTCTCTCTCTCTCTCTCTGTGCAGCGCAGACAGTGGTCTCTGTGCTCGGGACGCTTTGGAGAGGCAGAGCGAGTTGGCGGGTGTTGTACAGTAGTTTGATGAATTGTTTGATGACTCGTTGAGGTGTCGTGTGCGATGTTGTGTTTATTTTGTATTTGTCTGGATTTTGCTTCTGCGTCATAGACATGGACTTGATCTAAACACATACTAATCCTGTGCGTGTGCGCTGTTTGTTTTGCCTCATAGCTGTGTTATTAATTATCTGTGGTTTTTTGGGGAAAGGAAATCACATCTCTATTGCTCAGGTTCTTTTTGTAGTCGGTGTAATTCAGCACAATGTCAGTGTTATGCAGTACATGTCGTCATCAGAGCGTTGCCCATTTAAAGCTCTTAGTCGTATCCCACCTGCTTCAAGTCCGTATATCTATAATAACACTGTAGTCTAAGTCCTATTGATATATATGCTGTTCGCTGTATGTTCTGTTCTATAGCACACATGTGTGTAACATGACAAATTCCTTGTGCGAGTTGACTTGGCCGGTTAGCTTACTACCATATGATTGAACTGTAAAAACCAGCCTGATTTGGGAAAACCAATTACCCCTTAAATCGTAATGCCGTGTTTTGTATTTTTCCGTATATACATCCTATAAAATGTTTCCTGCTTTTCCACTGCAGGTGCAGGAAGCTCTTGAGGAGGCACCAAGTGACCCAGACGGAACAGACGAGTGCGAGTTAGGCTCTGAGCCATGTGGATGGAAAGAGCGAACGTCGGACGGTTCAGACTGGCACTGTGACTCACAGGAGGGAGAGGACGACTTTTCAGCTCTCCTGGGGGCGGAGCATCTTTACACTGGATGGCGTTTGGAGAACGGGCTGGAGTCCACCCAGCACAGAGCGCAGCAAGGAGAGGAAAATAGGAACTGCAGGGGGGAAGCACAGAACAACCACTGTGACACAGAGGAACTGAACAAACGACACAGGAACATACAGAACCTAGGGGAAGTGTCTGGAGAACAGAGAGCTGTACATAACACAGGGGACTTGAATGTAGACCACATAAAAGCTTGCAACAGAAGGCAAGAGGGACCTAACGCAGGACACACAAACACATACAGCAGGGACGTAGAAGAGCGCACCATCCTACACAACACAGCGGACTTAAAAACACAAGACAAGACAAGCACAGAGAACCTGAACACAGGAAACACAGGCACTACAGGGGTAGCCCAATCAGAAACGCACAGTGGAGCACAGAACACCTTGAAAAAAGATGGCACTCGAGAAGAAACCACAAATCAAGACTTTCTGAGGTCGTCTTTTAATGACCACACAGTTGCAAGAACAGCACAGGAAGAGAGCACAGGCAGCACAGGTACACACAGTGAGCAACGACACTGCGTAAACCTCAAAGACGTCCATTACAATGTCGACTCTGGTTTACAGTGGACAGATAGTCTGAATGATTCTGAAAGGCAAAGTGAGCACAGTTCACACGGCACAGGCGTACCTAACACAGAGATATATGAATGTACTAATATAAGCATAAATGAAAGTTTACACAGTGAGGAAAACCAATGCACAGACCCATCAGGAACACACGCGTCAGACAGCACAGAGGTAGAGACCGAAGAAACCGCGCCGACGGTCTGCTCTCAGAACTGCCACAAAGATGCACAAAGCACGGAAACAGTGGGCAGCAGCATTATAGAAACACGGTTTATAAAAGCCTTTAGGATCACAGGTACAAATAACCCAGGACAGACTGCGCACTGCCAGCCAAGCCATTCTCCCCACTCAGACACACCGGATACAGGTCACAGAGCACAACCTTCCCCAGATTCACATCACAGAAACACAGGCAGCACAGCTCGAGAGTCATGCGGCGAGGGCCGTCAGACAGAGACACATAGCTTACAGGTCACGGGAAGCTGTAGCAGACAAACAAGTGCCTCAGATCATTCAGAAGCGAGTGAAACATGCTCTGTATACAGACACTGTCCCGTTAGTCCCGGAAGGGCAACAAGCACGCAAGACACTTCACTTGTTTACGCAACAGAAGCCTCGGAAGACATAACAGGCTCTGCCGAAAGTTCAGACGGGCCAGAGAACACGGAAACGGCGGAGGAGCATTGCTCAATCGACCACACTGGACGCGATGCTCAGGCACAGGCCTGCGGTAGCGACACATGGACGGTATTTGTATCAGGTGTCCAGTCACAGATTACGCCAGCATGTTCAGCTGATGAAAGAGCAACCGCAGATCTGACTGTGACTGCTTTAGCGTCACCTGAGGAGGCCGGATTTCCTCCCCCGTCAATTCCCCAGCTAGTACACACTGAAGAGACAGAGGGTACAGAAGCAAGGACGGACCCTTGTGTATCGCACATTGGAACAGAGTCTGTCGACTTCCAAGAGAGGCACCGACAGTGGCGGCAGTCAGAGCAGTTCCTAACACCGCCCTGCTCTGGAACCTTTGAGGATGCTGCCCAGGTAAATTCCCAAGTGGTTGAGCTCATTCCTTCAGGGATAAATGGGTCGGCACTGATTCTGGCTAAAGAGTTCGAGCTGCCATTGACTGTGCAGGACAGTGCCAGAGAACCCTTGTCTGAGGCAGAGAAGGTTTGTGAGGATACTCTTTCTTCCTGTTACCTCTCACTACAGCCCGGATCACAGGGAAAGCCTGAGGATCCCCTGCCCCTCCTTCTCCGGACCCACAGTGACCTCAAGGACGCCAACTTCCAGAGCCCAGAGCTCCGGCAATCCTCTAATCTGACTGTAGAAAAAGCCAGATCATGTTGCTCCCTTTCTACGGAGGAGAAGGTGGAGGATGGGAGTCAGGCATCCACAAGGTCCGAGGACAAGGATTCTAAACTCGGACGGAGTGTAGAGAGACAGCTCTGTCCACTCCAATCAGCCATACATCAGTTTTGTGCCGAGAGTTTAACCGACAGGGACGTCCCGCATCGTGCTGTAGACATACATGATCCTCTATTTATTGAGCATAAGTGCAGTCACAAAATCGAGCAGCCTATAGATCCTTCTGTGAAACAGACACGGGTTATTGATTTGGAGCATATTGATTCTCCTCACTCGGATATCACGGGGACGTGGTGTCCGGAAACTAGCACTACTGAGATTACCGTAGACCCCTGCCAAGCTAGCTTGCTGGGACAGGATATTCCAGGTCCCCAGTTGGATCAGCCTTGTCAAAACCTTTCTGTGCCTGCTTGCTCAACTTCGGATACCACCCTCAAGGTCAACGAAGCAGGAAGTGTCGAGAGGTCTTACTCCCCAGGTTGTGGAGTACGATGGCTGGAGCCTTTTTCTGATGGTCCAGAGAGCGACTCTGAGGACAGTGACCAAAGAGACTCTCTGCATCAGGACAAGTCTGGCCACAAAGCCTCTGAGCAGGAGCGGGATTTTGCTATCTCAGAAGGCGCAAAGAAGCCTTCGGATCGGATCTGCCGTCTAGAGCACGAGACGTACTGGAGCAGCGAGGACTCGGCTGTGTCCGGGCTCGGTGAAGACTTTCACTGTGACTTCCTGCAGCCACAGAACCACCTTCCACAGAACGAGTGCCTTGGTAAGAGTCCGTGTCGACATCCAAACGGCAGTGTAGAGGATGCCGACTTGCGCAAGGTTCAGAAGAAGGACGTAGGCTCGAAAGCTTGTGCTGTGGTTCATGCTGGAGTGGATCACTTGACACATTCTGCACGCTACGAAGATAATCACCAGAGACATACGCGCACTTCACTCTGCACTGACTGTGTACAAGAGGCTGATTTAGACTGCTCTCTGTCAAACCAGCCATGGCCTGAGGTTCTTGAACTCCCAGCAGGCTGTCTGGAGACAAAGGGTCATCTCCAGCCAGACAAGGAGCAAACAGTACCCCAGTCGCTCCAGCCTTCCTGTTCTATATTGCTGGACAACCAAATAGACTCACACTGTATACAAACATTTAGGATCCCTGTTGCAGAAAGGGCTAACACTGATCACACGTCTCTCTGCCAAGGGAGCCACAAAAGCGTAGACACAGAGAATACCGAAACTAGCATTACAGGTCACAGGTCACAGTCCTCTCAGGCTATACACCTAGATACACACCACAGAAGCACAATCGGCACTGATTCAGAGGAGGACCGTGGTAGTTACACGGAAGCAGAACACAATAGACCTTTCATACAGTCCACATTGTGGGTAGCACACAGCACAGGCCCAGGCCTGCTCCCTTCCCGAAGCCTGGAGCCTATTCCGGAAACAGAGCGCTGCTTGGAGTATTGCCCTGCTCCTGAGGATGAGGCTTCTCTAAGTGAGAAGAAAGTGGATGCCAAGGAAACAGGGAATGTAGAAATGAAGCCTGCGGAGTCAGACCGGGACATCCTCGGGGTTACCTCAGGCATGCTGTCGTCCAGCATCTCCGAAGGCTGTGAAGGTACCACTCATGATACAAATGTGTTAAGGTACCAGTTAAAGGCTGCCTACATGCAACTGCAAGATGACGTAGGATGTTATGTATATAGGGCCTTAAACCACAGACACCTGTTCTGTTCATAATCTGTTCATAATCTGTCATGGAGAATCATTAACAGAACTTTGGTGGCCTAGTTCTGCATAGAAGGTATGTCAAAAATGCCCAAATCCTTGTTTAACATGCCCATTTCCACCCTATGATCTGGTCCTAGAGTGAAACGAGCTGTTTAGCCTTCTTTGATGAGCTCATGAATAATTAGATGAGCTCTGCTCCGATTGGCTGGTTTACAGTGAGACGCTCCGATGATCACAGAGCATGTGGAAATAGACTAAATAAAATGAGCCTCCGTGTAAATAAGCTCCGCCCTCATACTGTTTAGTTAGCTATGCTAGTTACTTGGAGCTCATGCTAGTAGCTAACGTTACCTGTACTAGCTACTGGCTTTCCATCTGGACATCAACACACGGTAGATTAAAGTTGTTCCTCACTATGGAACTCTCAGTTTAAGATGATCTGCTTCAACCGGCAAACACGGATACAATCGCACAGCATGGCTGCTACTTACAGGCTGCTGTTGGGGTTGGGATGCTAATAAAGGTGGAGCTGCTCCTCTCTTCAGTCTCTTCAGGGTCAAACGCTGAGCGGAGCTGCATATGGTCCAAGAGTTTGGGAAACTGTCCAGAGTGAAATGTGCAGACTGCAGGATTAAAGTTGTTCCAGGATCCTGTTAAAGATGTGGGAGCTGAAGTTCCTGTTCTCCAGCTTGTTTTGGGAATNGAAACTGTCCAGAGTGAAATGTGCAGACTGCAGGATTAAAGTTGTTCCGGGATCCTGTTAAAGATGTGGGAGCTGAAGTTCCTGTTCTCCAGCTTGTTTCGGGAATTTTTGCACGTCTCACAATGTGAAATCTACCCACCAAGTTTCATTCCTGCCGGGTGATTCCTTCTGGGTGCAGCTATTTGTGCAGCGATTTGTGGTTTGCTAGTCATGAGCACTGTTAGAGCCAGAAAAGCACTGAACGTTTTCTGTTTGCTGAAATGATTCTTAACGTTTGTCCTTTTTTTTTTTTTCCTCACTCCAGGAAAGTCTGAGGTCCAGTCATGCCCTGACCAGAATGGAGTTGTGTCCCCACCGCCTGTCGAGGTTATCCCAGCTGAGAGTCTGGCAACAGGATCTATGGAACTGGATTCAAGCAGCGTCAACAGCGAGGATCTGGAGGAACAGCGATCTCCTCCTGCAGGCAAATCACACAAATCCACAAGGACTAAAGCCAAGCCCTCCAAATTCTCTGTCTTTGCCAAAATGCCTTCCTTCAGGCGAGGAAAGAGTACGGCGAGAGACAGCAAAGGCAGCAAGGGCCACTCGCCTGAGGGAGGTGTGGTGGATCTCCTTGTCTACAGGAGTCACCTCATCCAAAATCCAGATTTAGCACAAGACCTAGAGGGTCAAGGGGGGGACAACTCCGACGATGAAGTCTTCTACAAGAGCGATGCTCTGAATCAGACGACGCACCAGGCCTTGTCTGGTAGCCAGGTGGACACTGAAGAAGAAGGAGAGGAGGGAGATGATGATAGTCTAGTCACTGTTTCCTCCAGGCCATGCACAGGCCAAATCCAGGATGCGTCTGACCAAAGGACGGTGGAGACAGAGGCTAGTGGAGTTATGGACGCTGTCAAGCAAAGCACTGCTGCCGAATGTTCAGGTTACAGGAGGAGCAAGAGTACAGAGGGCCTGAGCCTTCGTTTGCGTTTCGCCCAGGCCCACAAGTCCTTGTCCAGCCTTTTTGAGTCCCGCGCAATGGACAAAGACGGCGAGGAGCGGGACGCACGACCAGAGGCTGAGGAAGTGCGTCCCAAACCCTCATGGAGGAAGCAGAAACGGGCAAAGGAGGCGGAGCTCCTGAGGCGCACCATGTCTGTTCCGGATGCAGATGGACCTAAAGCCACCCGGTTGGTCCACAGCGATTATGCTTCCCGGACGACGCAGGAACAGCTTGGTCAGCAGGGGGCAGCCCAATGCCACTCTGATCCTCTTAGCAAGCGTGCGGTCTCCCAGGATGGTTTCGAAGGCTCCCCACAGGGGTCCAAATCAGAAGGACGCAGGAGAAAGTGCCCTCCTAACGGTCTGTCCATCTCCTTCTCTGACTCTGGACGCTTGTCATCTGACGACTCCTCCGAGGCCCCACCACCAGGTGACTCCAGTCCGCTCTCCCCCATGAGCCCTGCGACTCCCTCCACGCTGGCCAGTCAGCTCTCTCCATCCTGGTCCAAATCGTCGCCAAGCGCCAATGACAGCGCAGAGTCTCCTATGAGGCCCATGAGCCCCAAACCCAGCAGCCCACGATCCTCGGGGTCAAGGCGAGGGTTCCGGTACCCTTCGTCTCGGGCCAACACCCTCTCTCTGATTCTCCTGGGACAGGGAGCGAGTGTCCCAGATCCTCCAGAGAGACCCAGGACCCTTAAACCTAAAGTGGGGCGCCAGGGATCACTTAGCCCCCTGGGCTCCAGCTTGCCACTGGAGGACAGCAGTGCAGACAGCCAGTCTCAGGTCAGCCTGGTCAGTGAGTTTGAGGTGAGCAGAGACTCATTTACTGGGCTTGTCAGTCTGTTTTATTGGCTTATGAGTGTGATATTTTGGTCGTGGCTTCTAGAACATGCGTTGTGTGTTACATTATGGATGCTGGTTGCTTGGCTGTTGTACCTGTGTAGCCAGTTTCCCAGATTTCCCAGTAGTAGTTCCCTACACTGCCTGATTCAGCTTGTCAGCAGGCCTTGAATCAGAAGAGAGTGAGGTAACATGGCAAATGGATTTGAGTAACTTGCCAAAAGTCCAGCTGAAAGTGCGGTAGTGCACTTTACCTGTGAGCACAGTGCCCTCAAGTGGTGCACCAGGGAATCACAAGCAAACAGCAAGCACTTATGGTTTAAACCTGGAAAGATCTGATTAGATTGCATATTTGTAAGCATTAGGCGCTCGCAGGATTGATTACAGCCCTCACATGTAACACTGGGACACTTTTAGACAGAGTTAGAACTACAGTGCAACTCTCTTTCTGTCGTATCCCATCGTTTTAGCTGTAATGCAACTAATCAGTACTGAGATACAGGTCACAAATGGCTTCCTACATCCCTACATGTAACTACACTATATAGAAGCTCAGTGTAGCACTGTGGCTAGCCTTGGTAGCATTAGCTATAGCTGCTATCCCTTTCCAGGTTACTGCCTCTACTACTGTCTGCTACTGTCAAGCTATTATGTGACAGGAAATGAAGTGAGGATTTGACGCCCTGGTCAGTCGGAAGGCTTGGCTGGTCACCTGCCGAATGTGTCTTTGCTTGTTGTTAAATTAAAATAAGTGGGCTGTAATGTTTTGTGCGAAACAGCCCAGCGCACTGCTGAAGGCCTCTCCGGGCAGCGGTCGAGTCTCCTGTCAGTCACCGGTGAAGCGAACGGTGGACGGCTCTCCGAGTCCCGCTGGACCCTCGAGCCCCGGCCCCAGACTCAGACCGGTATCCACAGGCCGCAGGTTCCCACGAAAACGCTGCTGCTCGGATGACCTGTGGATTGAGGAGGAGAAGAGGCGGGAGAGGAGGCTGGCCCGAGCCGGGCTGACCAAGCTTCGGGCCCGTCCGGCTGAGGAGGCGGAGAAAGTAAGGGCGGAAGGGCTGAGACTCCTCCTACACCTCCTGCTCTTTCAGTCTTTTCTGCCTTCCTTCTGTCTGACGTCTCGATTGAAGAGTCTTTGTTCTCAACTGTGTTCTGTTCATTTTTCCACGTTTCTCCTCTTTTTAAACCTTTTTTTCGCTCCTTTCTTGCTTCCTTTTTTCTTTTAGTCATGTCTTCTAATGTGAGAATGAAGCTGAACGTGAGATCAGCATGTTGATGGATGGATTGAGACCATCGTTGTGGAGTTATTGTGTGTTGTATGTGATGGTGATGCCCGTTATTCTACGTTTGCTTGAGTTAGTGTTTGATTGTGTTGTCTTTCGTTTCTTCTCTTTTCAGTGTCTTGATGTCTTTACAGCACTCTGGTCAGCCCTTGTTGTTGTTTCGTTATTGTCTGTTGTTGTTGCACTTCTATATGCCAACCGTTAATATGTAAACACAGTTTGCGCTCCATTATAGGAAAACGACTTACTGATTAAGAATTGTTCCCAGTGGTGGTGATGTGTCCCCCTCTAAATGTTCTCACCTGTGACTCAGACGTACCTAATAGCATATAATACCCCCGTGAATAAAACACTAGACTACTTGTTTATTCTTCGTGGGCAGCTAATCGCCTCTATAGAGGGTTTCAGAGTCATCCTGTGTTCAGGCGTACCTGAATAATGGGTGTAAGTACACTGCAAGCGATTCCATTTTGACCTTAACCTTGTACTGCATGATGTTGCCTCAGGGCAACAAACCCATTTCCCATGTTTACAGTGACATGATATGTATTTACTGTTAATGAAAGGCCTCATTCTGAAGACATGAATTTGAATCAACCAATGGGCCAACCAAAAGTGTGGGCTTGGTCACATAATCATCTGTTAGTCAT